>SKCR01032208.1:0-86319 GCA_019454045.1 Zanthoxylum bungeanum | reverse complement strand
CACTTGGAGGAAGATAAAAAGTGTCATGGTCATCGCCCGAGGACATATCTGTGGAACCTTATACAAGACTCGTGTGAAGATATGTGCAGAAAGCCTCAATGCAGCTGAACATGAGGCTTCTCAGAATCTGTGGCACCAGAGACTCGGTCACGTGAGTGAAAAGGGATTGTCTACCTTGACAAAGAAGGATCTAATCACTGTCTCCAAAAATGCTGCTCTGGATCCTTGCAATCATTGTCTATTTGGTAAGCAACATCGAGTCTCTTTCAATTTCTCTTCTACAAAGAAATCAGAGTTACTCAGTCTGGTGTACTCTGATGTATGTGGTCCCTTTGAGGTAAACTCACTAGGCGGTAATAAATATTTTCTGACTTTTATTGACGATGCTTCTCGGAAAGTATGAGTGTATTTTCTGAAATCAAAGGATCAGGTCCTGGACTATTTCAAACTGTTCCATGCCATGGTCGAGCGTGAAACATGGAAGAAACTGAAGTGCCTTCGCACAGACAATGGAGGCGAATACACTTCCAGAGCCTACTGCGGAAGCCACGACATTCGACACGAGAGGACTCCACGCCCCCACAACACAATGATATCGCTGAAAGGATGAACCGCACCATTATGGAGAAAGTCAGAAGCATGATCAGTATGGCTAAGCTGCCAAAGCCATTCTGGGGAGAAGCTGTTTGTGCTGTCTGCTACCTGATCAACAGATCACCATCTGTACCGTTGAATTTCGAGATTCCGAAGAAAGTGTGGTCTAGTAAGAATCCTTCATATTCTCACCTTAGAATATTCAGATGTTTAGCATTTGCACATGTATCCAATTAGCTCAGACAGAAGCTCGATGCAAGGACTACCCCATGCATCTTCATAGGCTATGAAGATGAGTAATTTGGATACAGACTATGAGACCCGAAGGAAAGGAAGGTCATCAGAAGCAGAGATGTAGTGTTTCTCGAAGACCAGACAATAGAAGACATTGAAATGCCCAAAATGCCTTCTAAAACCAGTGCCGACAATGCCGATGCAAATCCAGACACAACCCCAACACCAATACCAACAGCCACAGATGATGATGATGGGGTGCCAGATATACCAGAAGCAGAACTAAAGGAGGAAGGAATTTTTGAGCAGGGGGAGCTGCAGCCTGCTCCATCAGAGGCTTCGGGATCATCCACAGACCTGGATGACAACAGACAGCCAGAACCTCTAGTACGAAGATCTGAGAGAGGCCGGATTCCATCAGTCAGATACTCAAGATCATAATACATTCTGCTTACTGACGATGGGGAGCCAGAAACCTTCAATGAAGCTGTATCTCATAAAGACAAAGACAAATGGCTGCACGCAATACATGATGAGATGAAATCTCTGGAGAAAAACAACACTTATGAGATAATCAAGCTCCCACATGGAATGAAGGCACTGAAGAACAAATGGGTGTTCAAGCTCAAGAAATATGGCAGCTGAAAAGTGGTGAAACACAAAGCTCGACTAGTTGTCAAAGGATTCCTACAGAAAAAGGGAATTGACTTTGATGAGATCTTTTCACCGGTGGTAAAAATGGCTTCGATCCGAGTCGTCCTAGGATTGGTAGCCATATTAAACTTGGAGCTTGAACAGATGGATGTCAAAACAACATTTCTTCATGGTGATCTGAATGAAGAAATCTACATATAGCAGCTAGAAGGATTCAAGGTTTCAGGAAAAGAAAACCTTGTTTGCAAGCTGAAAAAAAGCTTGTACGGGCTCAAGCAAGCACCGAGGCAGTGGTACAAGAAGTTCTACTCATTCATGGTGGGTCAAGGCTACAAAAGAACTGCAGCAGATCAGTGTGTATACATTCAGAGGTTTCCATATGGAAATTTCGTTGATCTTCTACTGTACGTAGATGACATGTTGATTGTTGGACAAGAAGCAGCGAAGATCAGCCAGCTGAAGAAGGAACTCTCCAAGGCTTTCGACATGAAAGACTTAGGACCAGCTCAACAGATTTTGGGAATGGAGATTGTTCGTGACAGATAGAACCAGAAGTTATGGCTTTCACATGAGAGATATATTGAACGGGTAATCAGAATGGTCGATATACAGAAAGCCAAACCAGTCAGCGTTCCGCTAGCGCACCATTTCAAACTGAACAAGAGTTCGTGCCCTTCATCCAAGAAAGAGATAGAGGAAATGTCAGCAATACCATATTCTTCAGCTGTTGGAAGCCTTATGTATGCAATGGTATGTACCAGACCAGATATACGCAGTGGGTGTAGTGAGCCGTTTTCTCTCTAACCCTGGAAAACAACACTGGGAGGCAGTCAAATGGATTCTCAGGTACCTCAAGGGTACAACGAAGTTTCGTCTGTGTTACGGGGGAGCTGATCCGATCTTGGAAGGCTATACAGATTCAGATATGGCGGGAGATCTTAATGGTAGGAAATCTACATCATGATTCATCTACACTTTTGCAGGGGGAGCTGTGTCATGACAGTCAAGATTGCAGATGTGTATTGCATTATCCACAACAAAGGCTGAGTACATCGCTATAGCTGAGGCAGGAAAAGAAATGTTGTGGCTAAAGCGTTTTCTCCAAGAGTTAGGGATCAAAACAGACGGAATACAAAATACATTGTGACAGTCAGAGTGCTCTGGACTTGAGCAAGAACTCAATGTATCATTCCCGGACGAAACACATTGATATTCGTTATCACTGGATACGCGAGGTGATTGATCAACAACTGCTGAGACTAGTGAAGATCCATACAGATGAGAATCCAGCCGATATGTTAACAAAAGTGGTTACTCGAGACAAGCTAGAGTTGTGCAGAGACATAGCCGGGATGGCTGTCAGATGACGATTGTTTCGGATGCAGCTGGAGGGGGAGAATTGTAAAGTCCAGCTGTATGCTTAGAAGCTTCCCATGCTCTTTCCAACTCCATGAGTTGCTGTCATGCATAGAACAGAAGATGCCAATGCATCTTTCGGTGGCAATCTTCAAAAGCCATGAATTTAGGGTGTGCATGTGTATGTTGAGTTGGCAAAAACGTGTGCACTGTAGCACACGTTTTTGCCCTATAAAAGGGATATTCAATCTCTGTTAATTGCATCCCAAAGAGAGCGTTGTATAAAGAGAAAGTGTGAGGTTTTGTAATACAAGTTTTGTAATACTTGTGATCTATTCTTGTAGTAATAGAAGCAATTCGGTTTTTTCCTCAAAACACTTTCTAAAGTGATCGGTGAATCACAACATTTTGACCCTGTAAATAATCTTAAATTTTTCTATTTGCTTTTAGAATTGTCTTTCTCATGAACTGTTCTCTGTTATTGATGAACAATAGGCGGCAGAAAGAAACAATGATCCCCAAATGGCAGATTTTATTGAGAGTGAATTTTTGGGTGAGCAAGTGAGCTTAGATTTTTATTTCTTCTTCTGTCTTGATACTCAACATACAGGGTTCAAGTTAAATGTAAACCAAATTTCACATGAGCTACTTTCTAAGTCATTTAAGAATTATAAGGAAGCTTGTCGATTTTATTCTGATGGTTTATTTGTTTACTTTATAGATTGGAGCCATTAACAAGATAGCAAAATATGTTTCATTTTAAGAATTTGTTTATTTGTATGTGTTAAGGAATATGGAATCAATATCTAAAATAGAATTCCTATTACCATTAGGATTTATGGTTTTATTATATTTCTCTATTAGATGCATATTTCCTATAGTCATTATTATTGCTCATTACTATATGATTCCTTTTCTATTTTGGATTTCTATGTAGCCTATATATATAGGTCTCTACCATTGTAAATTCATATAGAGTGAATTCAAGACTTCCTTTCATTATATAACATGGTATCAGAGCCCAGGTTCTCATTTTTATAGTTTCACTCTCTCTGCTTTCATCGGCGCGTGGGGATCGCGGCCACCATCGGCACGTGAACCTCACGCGCCACCCCTTCAAACCGCTTAGCTGGGGAGATCCCAATGGAACTTGGACAATTGAGTTCTCTAACCAGGCTCATTTTGAATGACAATCAACTTTCCGGTAGTCTACCTCCAGAGATTGGCTCACTCACCGAACTTGAATTCCTCGATTTGTCTAGAAATAGATTGAGCAATTCAATCCCAAGAAGTATAGGCAATCTGTTAACAGTGCACCATTTGAACTTGAGCAACAATAAGTTACCCCAAGAAATTCCAATTGAATTTAGGAAGCTGCAGCTTCTACTTGCAGAGCTAGATTTGAGCCATAACTTTCTCGGAGGAGAAATACCGCCTCAAATCTGCAAAATGGAAAGCCTGGTGAAGTTGAATCTCGCCTACAATAACCTCTCTGATTCTCATCGGCGCATGGGGAATCACGGCTACCATAATTACGTGACCCTCACGCGCCCCCCGTTGCCAACCACCACATTAATCACAATCTATAGTTTACTTGTATCATAGATCATCATCTTTTACTTGAGTCAGCCTCTCCCATTGCATTCAATACTTGAAATTTTGCAGCAAATGAATTGACTGAACTCAAGTTGTATTAATTTGCATTCACACATTTGCAGGAGTATGGCACTTCGATCAAATGCTCCTCCGCGAGGGCAATGCTGCATGATCAAGAACCGCAACGTTACCTTTCATTGTGGTTTACTCTACCATTTGCTGCTGAATGTTCTAGAGTATGTCGAGCATAGGAGGTTGAATATGTTTAGAAAAAATAAATTGAAATAGTATGAAGTCAATACTCCCTCCATAGCCAACTTGCTTGATCATATTCTTATCAGAGTAGTAGTCTTTTGATTAGTAGTTTTGAGTTTAGCTTGTGCTTATTCACTGATGATCATTAGGTGTGAAGAAGTGGTGTAATGTTTTAAGCACAGCACCAATTCATCATATGATTGTATTAACATAGTTCTTCAAATAAAGTTCTCTGTCTTGCTTGGAAGATCCTTTTATCTTATTGGCTTTGTACAGATTGATTTTGTGTTCCCCTATCAATATAAATAATAAAAATAATGATTTTACTGAGTTTAATGAAAAATAATAATTTCAAATATAATACAATAATGTCAATGGTTCTTTTTTTTTTTTTTTTTTTTAATATACTCTGCTAATGAGAGCAAATTATAGTTTTTAGTTGGGTATAAAAGATTTCTTAGTTGTGAAATTTCTCCTCTGCTTGTGAGGAAAATTGAAACCCAAATCAAACCTGGGAAAGAGACTAGACGCGCGGTTTAATCAAGTTCATCAATTTTTTCATTCACAAGAGAATGTTGACTTAAGGAGTCTCATATCGTACATTGATTTTGATGATAATAAATCATATATCAATGATGGTCCTTCAAAGAGAGTCATGAAAAGTAAACATAAAAATTAATATCAATAAATAAAGAGTGAAACTCAACAAGATTTAAGATTGAAGAAAACTAGATCAGAATATATATCTTTTTAAATCTGTAATACTTGTATGATTAAAATTATGTTTGATAAGCACTTGAGAGGTCAAATCATATTTTTAAATGTATATCTTAGAAATTGCATGTTTTCATAGATGATTTAAAAACTTGATTTTGAACCTTCCAAGCTTAATGTACTTTAAAATGATATTTCATTATTGATGAAAACGACATATTTGATTTCAAAACTCATAAAACAAATTTGTGAAATCATTGTAGTTTTGAAAGTAGAACTAAAATACATGGTTTTTAAAATTTTGGAATTTTATAATTCGGTCAATTGAACCAAACGAACAGTCGACCAATGTGTAGTTTTTTTTTTTTTTTTTTTAATTGTTGGAAATCTCACCGTCAAACCATCGCTTCCGGGATTAAACGGATGTTGAAGACAGCTAGCTGCATGCAGCACCGAAAGGATGCACCAAGCAAAGCACCGAAAGTGTGAGATGACACCTCCAACTTGCTGCCAACTTGCCCCAAAACCGTGTGACATTGTTCACACGGTCACGGTTTGGGCATTATAAAAGGAGCTAAAGACCATTAGTTTTAGCATCCCAAAACGTGAGAGTAATAGAGTGTAAAGTGTGTGAGAATTTTTTGTAAAGTTTTGGTTTTAAGCTTTGTAATTCTTTATTGTGAGTAATACAAAGAAGAGTTTTCTCTCACATCTCCTCTATTGTGTGTGTTTTATCACAACACGTTGTATCAAGAGCTAAGGTTCCACGGTGGGATCCCGAAACTCGGTAACAGAGGTTCGGTTCGGAAAGTCGGTTCCGACAAAAGTTGTCGAAAATCGATTTTGAGCATACCATCAGACTTTTCACGGCGAGACGAGCACGGTGGTATTTTCCGGCGATCTATCGGAGGTCCCAGCTGTCCACACACGTCACACGCGCCGTCCAGAGGAGTCTCCATGCGCGCCCACTCTCGCCACGCGCTGCACGCGCGTTCCAAGGTTGAAGATGAGACACGTAGGTGCCACGTCAGCGCCAAGTCAGCGCCCAGTCAGCGCACAATCAGCAGCCATGTCATCTGCCATGTCATCCGCCACGTTATCGCCACGTTAGCAAGTGCCAAATCAGCAGCGCCACGTTAGTCCCTGTGTCGGATTTTGACAAACCATTTTTGACCATTTCGAACGTAACGGTGAGGTCCGTTTTTTGAAATTCTGCTTATAATTTTTATGATGGATGGGGGCAACGGAAAAATGATTTTGTTAACCAGTACAAACTATTTCACATGGAGAGGAAGGATGAAAGACCTTCTGTATGTGAAGGACTATGATGGATCGGTATTTCTGGAGTAGAAATCAGAAGGAATGTCTGATGAGAAGTGGGCTAATCTTCACCAGAAAACATGCAGTACTATTCGTCAGTGGATCGAAGACAGTATCGTGAACCATGTTAGTGAATATACAAATTCACGTGTCTTATGGAGAAAGCTGGAGGAGCTTTTCCGAGCAAAGACTGGCAACAACAAGCCGTACTACATCAAGAAGATGATGGGGTTGAAATACCAAGAAGATACAGCTGTGGCAGACCATATCAATGATTTCCTCGACACCATGAAAGAACTGTCTGGATTGGGCATAGACTTCGGAGATAAGGTAAATGGCTTAATACTCCTTAATATGTTACCAGAATCTTATGAAACGTTCAGATCTACAGTGATAAATTCAGCCACATATGGGAAAGTCACTATGGAGATGGCAAAGACCAGGATCTTCGAGGAAGAAAAGAGGATCAGAATGCAAGAGTCAGCATCAACCTCAACCTCAGAAGCTCTAGTGACAGAAAAGAACAAGGGGGAGGAGTAAAAGCCGAGGCTCAGGTAGACCAGACAAGAACCGAGGTAAATCAAGAACTAGAGATATTGAGTGCTACCACTGTAAAAAGAAAGACCATATGAAGATGGATTGCTACAAACTGAAGAATGAGCAGTCCAGGAGAGATGGTGACTCTAATCAAGAAAAAGTTGCTACTACCACCGATAAAACCTCCAAAGAATTCTGCATAATATACGAAGAAAGTGTTGTGAATATTGCCAGCCACGAGACCAGTTGAGTGATAGATAGTGGCGCCTTCATACACGCCACATCTCGCAGAGACTTATTTTCATCTTATACGGCAGGGGACTACGGTGCTGTAAGGATGGGGAATGACGGCTAGTCCAAAGCCGTCGGTATTGGAGACATCTGCCTTGAAACAAAGAACGGGACAAGGCTAGTGTTACAGGGACTTAAGTACATCCCAGACATCCGGTTAAACCTGATCTCAACAGGCAAGCTGGATGATGAAATTTTTTGCAGCACCTTTAGTGACGGAACCTATAAGCTCACTAAAGAATCAATGGTGGTGGCACGAGGTAAGAAAGACTCAACTCTGTATTTGATGCATGCTAAGATTTCCAATAGTAGTATAAATGCAGTCAACAGTAATGAGGCAGCCGAGCTATAGCATAAAAAGCTCGGTCACATGAGTCAAACATGAATGGAAATACTACGCAGGCGAAATGTTCTTCCCGAATTAAAGAAATCACACTTACGGAAGTGTGAACAATGCATGACTGGAAAGCAGAACAGAGTGTCCTTCCAGAGCTCCCCGCCTCAGCGGAAACCAGAGGTACTTGATCTCATACATTCAGATGTATGTGGTCCAATGCAAACAAGAACACTTGGTGGGTCACTTTACTTTATGACATTCATAGACGATCATTCAAGGAAGACATGAGCATACACCTTGAAGAGAAAAGATCAAGTTCTGGGAGTGTTCAAAGAGTTTTATGCCCTGGTGGAGAAAGAAATCGGTAAGAATCTCAAATGCATCAGACAGACAACAGTGGAGAATATAGAGGTTCGTTTGATCAGTACTGCAAGACGCAAAGAATCCGACATCAAACGACACCTCCGAAGACACGTCAGCTGAATGGCATAGCTGAGAGGATGAACAGAACCTTGTGCGAAAGGTTCAGAAGCTTACTGTCACAAGCCAAGCTGCCGAAGACATTCTGGGGGGAGGCACTCAACACAACAGTACATGTTTTGAACATGTCCCCAGCGGTCGCACTGAAAGGTAATGTTCCTAACCAAGTTTGGACAGGTAAAGAAGTGTCATATGAACACTTACATGTCTTTGGGTGCAAAGCATTTGTACAGATCCCAAAGGACGAGAGATCCAAGCTTGATGCAAAGACGCGACAGTGTGTCTTTATTGGCTATGGTCAGGATGATTTCGGCTATAAAATGTATGATCATGTGGAGAAGAAGATTGTCAGGAGCCGAGATGTTGTCTTCGTCGAAGACCAGACCATAGAAGATATCAGAAAAGAACTGAAGACAATGCCCCAACAATACAGAGATGTGAATCCAGAACCTCATACACCAGTGCCAGTACGAGTTGAAGATGAGGTTCCTAGACATGAGGGTACAGATGATGAAGCTCCCAGAGATGATGATCATGATCAATCACCAGTACCAGAAGCTACACCAACAGTTACACAGAGAAGGTCTGACAGAGAAAAATGACCTTCAACTAGATACTTTACATATGAGTATGTGTTGCTTACTGACGGGGGAGAACCCGAGAGCTACAAGGAGGCTGTGGAAACAGATGACAAGGAAAAGTGGGAGGAAGCCATGCAAGATGAGATGAAATCGCTGCATGACAATCACACTTTCGAGTTGGTGAAATTGCCAAGAGGCAAACGGGCTTTGAAGAACAAATGGGTGTGCAGAGTGAAGCAACATGAGCACACTTCACAACCCCGATACAAAGCCAGACTAGTTGTCAAGGGATTCAATCAAAGAAAAGGCATTGACTTTGATGAAATCTTCTCTCCAGTTGTGAAAATGTCATCCATCAGAGTGGTACTCAACTTAGCAGCAAGCCTCGACCTGGAGATTGAGCAGATGGATGTCAAGACCGTATCTCTTCACGGAGATCTGGAAGAAGAAATTTACATTGAGCAACCAGAAGGCTTCAGAGTCAGAGGGAAAGAGGACTATGTGTGCAGACTCAGGAAAAACCTCTATGGTTTGAAACAGGCACCGAGACAGTGGTACGTGAAGTTCGAGTCAGTTATGGGGGAGCAGGGATACAACAAGACCACTTCAGACCATTGTGTTTTCGTTCAGAAATTCTCTGACGATGACTTTATCATCTTACTGTTGTATGTAGATGATATGTTGATAGTTGGTCGGAATCAATCAACGATTGATAATTTGAAGCAACAATTGAGTAAGTCTTTTGAGATGAAAGACTTGGGGCCAGCTAAACAGATTCTTGGCATCATGATCGACCGTGATCGGAAAGCCAGGAAATTATACTTGTCATAGGAGGAGTACATCGAGAAGGTACTTCAGAGATTCCAGATGGATAAGGCTAAAGCGGTTAGCACTCCTCTTGCTACCCACTTTAGATTGAGTACACAACAGAGTCCCTCTACTGAGACAGAGAATGAGGAAATGAAACAGGTTCCATACACCTCAGCAGTGGGAAGTCTTATGTATGTCATGGTGTGTACGGGGCTAGACTTAGCACACGCAGTTGGATTGGTCAGCCAGTTTATGTCAAACCCAGGAAGAGAACACTGGAATGCTGTCAAATGGATAATGAGGTATCTACGAGGCACATCCAAAATGAGATTATGTTTTGGAAGCGACAAGCCAGTGTTGATGGGCTACACCGATTCAGATATGGCAGGAGATGTGGATACCTGAAAGTCTACTTCGGGGTATCTGATTACTCTCTCAGGGGGAGCTGTGGCATGACAGTCAAGGTTGCAGAGATGTGTTGCACTTTCTACAACAAAGGCAGAATTCATTGCAATGACTGAAGCTTGCAAGGAATTGATGTGGATGAATTGTCCAGGAATTGGGTTTCAAGCAGGAGAAGTACACTTTATACTGTGATAGCCAGAGTGCTATCTATCTCGGTAGAAATTTCACCTTTCATTCGAGGTCAAAACATATCGATGTGAGGTATCACTGGATACGGGATGTCTTGAGCTCAAAGCTGTTAGAACTCAGGAAAATTCACACCGACGACAACGGTGCCGATATGTTCACCAAGATTTTACCGAAGGAGAAGCTTGAAATCTGTCGTGTCATAACCGGTATGACAAAACTCTCCACATAGTCAGAGTGGGGAGATTCAGAGAACTACGATTGGAGCAGTCATACAAATGCAGCCAGGAGTGGATCCTTTGAGGATTCGATTTGGATGATTAATGGTCGGCTCAGATTTTGGGCAAATCTTCACCGAGGGGGAGATTTGTTAAAGACAGCTGCATGCAGCACCGAAAGCATGCACCAAGCAAAGCACCGAAAGTGTGATATGACACCTCCAACTTGCTGCCAACTTGCCCCAAACCGTGTGGCACTGTTCGCACGGTTTGGGCATTATAAAAGGAGCTCAAGACCATTAGTTTTAGCATCCCAAAACGTGAGAGTAATAGAGTGTAAAATGTGTGTGAGTTTTTTGTAAAGCTTTGGTTTTAAGCTTTGTAATTCTTTATTGTGAGTAATATAAAGAAGAATTTTCTCTCACATCTCCTCTATTGTGTGAGTTTTATCACAACAGCGGAGTAGGTAAAACCCTCAACTGTCTCAAGCTCTTACAAGAAACGTACTCCATGAATTCGAACACAATACCTCAATGTGAGATCTTGAACCCTACACCACCAAACCATACCCCTTGGGGACGATCGATGTGTAGTTTGATCATCCAAAATCACGTTTTTGACTCCAACAATAGCTACCACATTAACAGTTTGGTCGACCTAAATTGTGATGCGTTATGGATTGAACCAGGCAGAAAAAGACCATTAAATATTGCTTGAGAGCTAAGCAACAATCACCGAGACATGGAGGCTGCTATCACTTGCTCAAACTTAATTTTCATGGGAAGACACTTGTGCCCTCTTTAAAATAATCAAACTGATGCAAATATCACAAGGGTTTATTTGTAAATTGAGAATACGATGTACTCATGAACACATTTGATGAAGTGAAGACGGAGTTGGCTTGTAAGAGAGATCTTTTGTATTCCAAGGAAATAGAAAAATGACTAGGAGAAAATTGTCATTAAAATGACATCGTATTTACCGTATGTCATTGCTCAAAATAGTAATATGGGTTCTTAAGTCAAACGATTTGTTGGTTTTTTCCACTTTATTTGTGTTTGTGTTAATATTTTTTCTAAGTTAAAATTAATTTAATTTTCTATTTGAAAATACCATTTCTTTGTATAGAATAATAAAAAGCTCTAAATATAACCCACATCGAGCAAAACTATAACAGAAAATTACTAAGAGAAATGATTACGAGCAGATACAAAAACTTTAATGAAAGATTACCTGAAAAATAACATCCACAAAACAGTAACTAAAAGAATAAAGCAGGGCCAAAAATAGTGCTGACAAAATAAAAACGCCGATTCATTTTTTCCCGAGTCCTACTTCAGCTTAAAAGAGTACCCAATAAGCACTCATTGAATAAGAAAAAGTAAAGCAGCAAATTGTATCCAAACTCATTATCAAGAACTTAAGCAGTGGCTTGGGCAGCCTGCCTCTTCCTAGCTTCCTCAATGATGGACAACTTAATGCCCTTGCCCTTAGGAAGTGAAACCCATGGTTTCGAACCCTTCCCAATGGTGAACACATTGCCTAGACGAGTTGCAAACTCATGACCAAGGGCATCTTGAATGTGGATGGTCTCGAAACTTCCCTTACGCTTTTCTCTTTTCTTGATTATTCCAACACGACCTCTGTTCCTACCCCCAGTGACCATGACAACATTACCAACATCAAACTTGATGAAGTCGGTGATCTTGTTGGATTCTAAGTCCAGTTTGATGGTATCATTAGCTTTGATGAGTGGGTCAGGGTAGCGGATGGTACGCCCATCATAGGTGTTCAGGTACGGGATACCTTTCTGGCCAAACTGGACAGATCTAACTTTGCAAAGCTTAAACTGCAGCACAGAAAATTCACATAAATTTAACTGACTAAAGAAGTTGACATATTCACAGGAAAAAGATGAACAAGCAAACCTTTGCCTCCTCATCCCTGATGGAATGGAGACGGAAGCGACCCTTGGTATCATAGAGGAGACGGAAGTTCTCATTGGTCTTGGGAATTGACACTACATCTGTTAACAACACAGAAAGTAAAAGGAACATAAATACCCAGTACCTCAAACAAATAATTAATAATCCTACCAAGAACAGTCCATGGATAAAAAAGAATATATTCTGCTAGTGTTATCTTATATAATAGTTCTAAATCAAGATTACAGAACATCCATTTCAACCAAACAAAATTCATCATGCAAATTTCACATACCCATGAAACCAGCAGGGTAGGTCTTATCTGTCCTAACCTTCGCATCAACAAGAACATGTCGTTGCATCAGAATAGCAATGACTTCACGGTATGTAAGAGCATATTTCAGACGGTTACGCAATATAAGGATCAAGGGCAAGCATTCCCTAGACTTGTGGGGTCCAGATGATGGCTTGGGTGCCTGCAGACCAAGAGAAGAATTAGAATTAATCAACAAAAACGGCTGATAAGTAGCAACAAAAATTGAATGAAGAAAATAGTTTAAGATGACAAACATACAAATGCACCACCAAGCTTGTCAAGCATCCAGTGCTTAGGGGCATTGAGCCTCTTCAAGTGTTTCTTCAATCCTCTAGCCTGTAATGCACAAAGAATTATATTATAAGAATTAAGAAACCAAAAGAATCCACCCCATTATAGCAGCATAAACGATAACCACAAAACTAGTAATTGCACAAACAATAACAAAATATACGGAAGAAAACAAGGCACGCAATAGATATATCAGGCACTGTAACACCAGTTTGATAAGTTCAATTGATAGAATTATATAACATTTCTCATACCCAAATGCGAGTATCACACACATACTAAACATCCAAACATCTTAATTATACAGGACCAATGAGGTAACAAACATAACATTTGCGGGAAAAGTTATAAATGTTAGCACTAATCCAAATTCATTCATAACATTTTTCCCGTCTAATAGAAACCAATATACACAGTAATCGAATTCACATAATCTCCTTATCTTCAAAAAAAAAAAACATATCATACATTCATTGCAAGGCTATTGGAAACTTACAGATCCAAAAACATAGTTCCAAACAATACGGTAATGCAAGACGAATCAATAACGAAACTAACCATTTCCCGCTCTTCTAATTTTACTCTAAACGATGTAGTTTCGAGGATAATAGGCTTGACTAAAAAATTACGATCATCACATAATCAAAATCAAATATAAGTCAAGCGGATCCATCAGCTCGTTATAAGTTTTTCTAAAGACGTCAAATGCAACACGTTTTTGAAACAAATCAAGATTTAAGATTAGAGAAAGTGCACGGAAGGCGAACCATTTTTGTGCGTTTGAAGCTGCGCCTCGCTGCAGGCTGCTTGTTATTTGTGGCTCTGTGAGAGAAGAGTGAGAAAGTGACTAAACCCTAGTTTCTGTATTTATAATAACTGAGGGCACTTTAGGGTTTTTATTTTAAAAACTTTCTTTTGTTAAAACATGAAATCGGGTTATAGGCTTAATTGGGTTGACTTTAGCCCACTTTTCTTGCCTTTTCGAGTTTTGTAACTTCTTCTGGCAGTGCTGTTGGATTCACTGTCGACGGTGAAATATCAGTCTACACCCTCATTGTTTATCTTAATGTTAGCTAGTCTAACAAATTCTCAAAATTGACTATTTATCCTCATTCAAATGATATAAATAACTGCACATATGAATGATATAAATACTATATTAAGAAATCTATTTGTTCGGTCTTGAGTCAATATTTGAACTGTAAAATTATACACTTGTTTGTGCAATTAATCTCTCACCAACAATAAAATTAAACAAAAAACAGAAATAGGCAAAAAGTTCTATATTATTACTTGATAAACAAAAGGTCGATCTCTTACTTTAGGGTTTTTTGCATGATCTATAATATATCGTTACCAGGAAAATAAATTAATGTAAGTTATATTTCATTCATGTTTCCTATTAACTGGCACACTCCTTACAATCTCGGAACTTTCCTATTCTAGATGATTGTCTAGCTTAAGAAACTGAAAGTAATTAATTGACTGTCTCATTCCTTATTTAATAGATTTGTGTTATCGAAGAGCTGATATTTAAGGCTCAATCATTATTCTCTGTTTACTTGCCTTTGTTGGAACCAAACCTGAAATGGAACTTCTATCGGGTAGTTTCGAATTCGGATTCTGATAGAGGTCCTGACTTCAAATTATGATCATAGATTTTGCCATCAGACTCTAATGGTAGGTTCTGCCCTCAGACTCTGATGATAGGTTCTGTACCAGACTCTGATGACAAGCTTTATTGTCAAGCTCTGATGAGGGATCTAGATCCTCTTTGGAATTTGTTTAGCCACTTGTCATGTGCCTAATTTTTCCCCAAACAGTTTCCCTTTTTATTCGCATCATTTTGAAGAAAATGGTGAGAATAAAAAAATTCGAAGTTGGGCCTCTAGTGGGCTTTTTGGGTGCTATGGGCTTCTTTCTCATCTTCTTGGGAACTCAACGGTCTCATCTCTTAAATACTGATTTGACAGTCCTTGTCAATTCCATTATGTGAAAGTTTTAAATCTCAAACCATTGCCTTCTCTTCTCTTACGAAACCCTTCTTTCTCAACACTATCTCTTCCAAATCCAAGCTCTTCAACTCTCATATTACCATGGCCTTTTCACTTTTTTTCTAACGACAAGATTCAGTGTCAGAGGGAAGATATTGATGTTCCTTATGACGTCTACAGCCCCTCCCTGAGAGTGCATCTCTTTAGGAGACCAACCCCGTCGATGTCCCTAATGGTGGCATTGTTCTAGGGAAGTATCAGATCTGGATCATTCGGTTCCCTCTTCACCCCATACTCCATTACATTTGTGTGCTCTATAACCTACATCTGATGCAGTTAACCCCCAACAACCTTAAATGCGTCGTAAATTTCATTGTATTCTTCTTGGTCAACGAATCATGTCTCATGATTCGCGACTTCTTCTACATCTTCTCCCTGACCAAGAGCGAGTTCCGCCGGTGGCGCAGACAGATACATTTTTGTACCTCGAAAGTCAATTATCATGTTCACAGGTTGCCTAGCTCGGAAAAATATTGGTCTTCCAAGGGGTTGTTAATGGTGATCGGTAACTAACAGACTGCCGTCGTCGACCGTGACATCTTTCCTTTGCGACTATCGATGAACCAAGGAATTTTGCAAGCTCCTATTTTTTAATGTGAAGTTCAAGCCTTTTTGGTCAATTTTAGGGTCTGACATGTTTCTTCTCTCTTCAGTTTCTAGTTCTGTATACATTCCATATTATTTCGAGTTGTTTAGAGAGAGGGTCAAGTTCTTACACAAGTTTGTGGTCCCGAGGGGGAATGAGGCATTTCACATCTATATAGTGGTGAACAAGGATGGCTTTTAGGCCCTAATGCGCTGCAACCCTTATTTTTCTCCCTTAAGCGTCGGTGACCTTTCGTCTCTGTTTCGAGAGAGGGACTAGAGGTGGATTGCTCAATATAAGGCTAACTTTGAAGAGATATATGAGGTTAAACATGTGTCGGTCAGGGGCGTGAACCTTCCTTCCCCTGAATCTAGTGTAGCATCCGAAATTATTCCTCATGATGACCAGGATTGGGTGAACCTAAATAAGCTCTAAGATATGAAGACATATGCTGAATGAAGCAGAGATCCCTAAATGAAGAGGGCCAGTCTGAAATTGCCTTACAAGCCTGAAAATTTGGGTTTTGATATGCTAATTGGTGCTTTGAAGGGTACCTCTGATGACCATGTTCCCCTTTCCAAGATCAAGCTCGATGCTGCAACAATACATTCTTCGCAATAATCCCGTCATGTTGTTCCTGTTGTATCGTAAAAACCTCATATTGCTTCCTTTGCATCAGTCAAACTCCCCTTTGGTGCCTCGTCTCACCTAGCCAGGGTTGATGAATGGTAAATAGATCACTATTTTCCACTCATTTAACTTGATATTTTGTATATTTCTTGAGTTTTGTGAATATTTTGATATATTTTGTGTTATTTTGTAGATAAATAAAATAACAGGACTCTCTGGAGGTGATTCGGGGCCAAAACAGTGGAAAACGGACAAAAAGGGAAAAAATGTAAATTTCCTACTAAAATGCGCCATTTTGCTAAAATGCCCCTCCTGCTAACGTGCGACGAGACTGCTAACATGCGCCAGACACGTGTCAAAATCAGAGAAGTTTTTGCTAAAATGCGCCATTGCTAACGTGTGCCGGACATGTGTCACCATCACATGCTGCCGACAATCCACATCTTTGCTGACGTCAGCATCGCGACGCGCCAACCCTTACGCGTTGTGACGCCAAGCCAATTATTGATATAATAATTCTGCCGACGTCACGTGTCACCATCTTAGGTAGGGGTGGCAATTTGGGTCAGGATTCGTTTATTCGTTCGATTCGATTCGCTTTAAAGCGAATATGGGTTTGAAAAAATGGATTCGTTTAATAAATGGGTCAATTCGATTCGATTCGTTTAATAAATGAATCGAATACGAATTTAAGCTCATTGATTCATTTATTCGTTTAGGATTCGTTTTATTATTTTTATTTACTAGTTCTTGTTAATTTTCAATTAATATTCGAGAAATTATAGCTAATTATCATAGAAAAAGTAATATTTTCGATATTTGAAGAGATATTTTTAGTAAATATATTAATTACATATTTCATATGTATATATTTAAGAAGAATTAATGTAAATCAAGTGTGGTAATTTATTTTATTAAATAATATCATTGACTAAACGAATAAACGAATATTCGTATTCGATTCATTTAATAAACGAATCGAATACGAATCCTGATATTAGGATTCGTTTAATAAACGAATCGAATACGAATCCATCACATTTCGATTCGATTCGTTTAGGATTCGATACGAATTCGATTCGTTAATTCGTTTTGCCACCCCTAATCTTAGGAAGCCATAAGCCTTGTGTTGCAAATTAACGGCGCGTCGCGACGAGCAAGGTTGCGCGCATCACGACGCGTTTATTAAACGAATCGAATCGAATTGACCCATTTATTAAACGAATCCATTTTTTCAAACCCGTATTCGCTTTAAAGCGAATCGAATCGAACGAATAAACGAATCCTGACCCAAATTGCCACCCCTAATATAAATAACTGCACATATGAATGATATAAATACTATATTAAGAAATCTATTTGTTCGGTCTTGAGTCAATATTTGAACTGTAAAATTATACACTTGTTTGTGCAATTAATCTCTCACCAACAATAAAATTAAACAAAAAAACAGAAATAGGCAAAAGGTTCTATATTATTACTTGATAAACAAAAGGTCGATCTCTTACTTTAGGGTTTTTTGCATTATCTATAATATATCGTTACCAGGAAAATAAATTAATGTAAGTTATATTTCATTCATGTTTCATATTAACTGGCACACTCCTTACAATCTCGGAACTTTCCTATTCTAGATGATTGTCTAGCTTAAGAAACTGAAAGTAATTAATTGACTGTCTCATTCCTTATTTAATAGATTCGTGTTATCGAAGAGCTGATATTTAAGGCTCAATCATTATTCTCTGTTTACTTGCCTTTGTTGGAACCAAACCTGAAATGGAACTTCTATCGGGTAGTTTCGAATTCGGATTCTGATAGAGGTCCTGACTTCAAATTATGATCATAGATTTTGCCCTCAGACTCTAATGGTAGGTTCTGCCCTCAGACTCTGATGATAGGTTCTGTACCAGACTCTGATGACAAGCTTTATTGTCAAGCTCTGATGAGGGATCTAGATCCTCTTTGGAATTTGTTTAGCCACTTGTCATGTGCCTAATTTTTCCCCAAACAGTTTCCCTTTTTATTCGCATCATTTTGAAGAAAATGGTGAGAATAAACAAATTCGAAGTTGGGCCTCTAGTGGGCTTTTTGGGTGCTATGGGCTTCTTTCTCATCTTTTTGGGAACTCAACGGTCTCATCTCTTAAATACTGATTTGACAGTCCTTGTCAATTCCATTATGTGAAAGTTTTAAATCTCAAACCATTGCCTTCTCTTCTCTTACGAAACCCTTCTTTCTCAACACTATCTCTTCCAAATCCAAGCTCTTCAACTCTCATATTACCATGGCCTTTTCACTTTTTTTCTAACGACAAGATTCAGTGTCAGAGGGAAGATATTGATGTTCCTTATGACGTCTACAGCCCCTCCCTGAGAGTGCATCTCTTTAGGAGACCAACCCCGTCGATGTCCCTAATGGTGGCATTGTTCTAGGGAAGTATCAGATCTGGATCATTCAGTTCCCTCTTCACCCCATACTCCATTACATTTGTGTGCTCTATAACCTACATCTGATGCAGTTAACCCCCAACAACCTTAAATGCGTCGTAAATTTCATTGTATTATTCTTGGTCAACGAATCACGTCTCATGATTCGCGACTTCTTCTACATCTTCTCCCTGACCAAGAGCGAGTTCCGCCGGTGGCGCAGACAGATACATTTTTGTACCTCGAAAGTCAATTATCATGTTCACAGGTTGCCTAGCTCGGAAAAATATTGGTCTTCCAAGGGGTTGTTAATGGTGATCGGTAACTAACAGACTGCCGTCGTCGACCGTGACATCTTTCCTTTGCGACTATCGATGAACCAAGGTATTTTGCAAGCTCCTATTTTTTAATGTGAAGTTCAAGCCTTTTTGGTCAATTTTAGGGTCTGACATGTTTCTTCTCTCTTCAGTTTCTAGTTCTGTATACATTCCCTATTATTTCGAGTTGTTTAGAGAGAGGGTCAAGTTCTTACACAAGTTTGTGGTCCCGAGGGGGAATGAGGCATTTCACATCTATATAGTGGTGAACAAGGATGGCTTTTAGGCCCTAATGCGCTGCAACCCTTATTTTTCTCCCTTAAGCGTCGGTGACCTTTCGTCTCTGTTTCGAGAGAGGGACTAGAGGTGGATTGCTCAATATAAGGCTAACTTTGAAGAGATATATGAGGTTAAGCGTGTGTCGGTCAGGGGCTTGAACCTTCCTTCCCCTGAATCTAGTGTAGCATCCGAAATTATTCCTCATGATGACCAGGATTGGGTGAACCTAAATAAGCTCTAAGATATGAAGACATATGCTGAATGAAGCAGAGATCCCTAAATGAAGAGGGCCAGTCTGAAATTGCCTTACAAGCCTGAAAATTTGGGTTTTGATATGCTAATTGGTGCTTTGAAGGGTACCTCTGATGACCATGTTCCCCTTTCCAAGATCAAGCTCGATGCTGCAACAATACATTCTTCGCAATAATCCCGTCATGTTGTTCCTGTTGTATCGTAAAAACCTCATATTGCTTCCTTTGCATCAGTCAAACTCCCCTTTGGTGCCTCGTCTCACCTAGCCAGGGTTGATGAATGGTAAATAGATCACTATTTTCCACTCATTTAACTTGATATTTTGTATAATTTCTTGAGTTTTGTGAATATTTTGATATATTTTGTGTTATTTTGTAGATAAATAAAATAACAGGACTCTCTGGAGGTGATTCGGGGCCAAAACAGTGGAAAACGGACAAAAAGGGAAAAAAATGTAAATTTCCTACTAAAATGCGCCATTTTGCTAAAATGCCCCTCCTGCTAACGTGCGACGAGACTGCTAACATGCGCCAGACACGTGTCAAAATCAGAGAAGTTTTTGCTAAAATGCGCCACTGCTAACGTGTGCCGGACATGTGTCACCATCACATGCTGCCGACAATCCACATCTTTGCTGACGTCAGCATCGCGACGCGCCAACCCTTACGCGTTGCGACGCCAAGCCAATTATTGATATAATAATTCTGCCGACGTCACGTGTCACCATCTTAGGTAGGGGTGGCAATTTGGGTCAGGATTCGTTTATTCGTTCGATTCGATTCGCTTTAAAGCGAATATGGGTTTGAAAAAATGGATTCGTTTAATAAATGGGTCAATTCGATTCGATTCATTTAATAAATGAATCGAATACGAATTTAAGCTCATTGATTCATTTATTCGTTTAGGATTCGTTTTATTATTTTTATTTACTAGTTCTTGTTAATTTTCAATTAATATTCGAGAAATTATAGCTAATTATCATAGAAAAAGTAATATTTTCGATATTTGAAGAGATATTTTTAGTAAATATATTAATTACATATTTCATATGTATATATTTAAGAAGAATTAATGTAAATCAAGTGTGGTAATTTATTTTATTAAATAATATCATTGACTAAACGAATAAACGAATATTCGTATTCGATTCGTTTAATAAACGAATCGAATACGAATCCTGATATTAGGATTCGTTTAATAAACGAATCGAATACGAATCCATCACATTTCGATTCGATTCGTTTAGGATTCGATACGAATTCGATTCGTTAATTCGTTTTGCCACCCCTAATCTTAGGAAGCCATAAGCCTTGTGTTGCAAATTAACGGCGCGTCGCGACGAGCAAGGTTGCGCGCATCACGACGCGTGGAGCAAAAATTTCTGTATAAATTGAGGTCGGATTTCATTTGTAAAGTCATACTTTCTTCTAATGGATTCCTTAAGAATACTCTGAAGATTTTATCTTGTTTGTTTATTTACAGCTTTTAGTAATTAATTTTCGCATTTGCACATTCTTTTATTTACTTTTCAGTCTTTACTTTTCAGCATTTAATTTTATTTACTTTACATAATTTACTTTATGTTATTTACTTTTCAGTATTTACTTTTCAGTAATGAGGAGGTGTAGATGCTGGTTTTCGCCCGAAGTCCACAATCGAGATTTCGTAGGTTGGGGGCACTGGCGATCCTGCAAAATAAAGATAGAATGAGTGTGGATGGTCTACCCACCGGTATGGTGGAAGCCGTAGGCACTCCGACGCCCAAGTCAGCGAAGGTGAGGTGATGGGCTGTAAATGTCGTAGTATGAGGAGAAAGGTCGGATGTTACCTTGATCCCGGTGAGTTGCTGTGAGGGCGGTAGGTAGGATCTGATGAAAGTACTGGAGAGAGGACTATCGAGCTATGAGTAGTCAATCTTGTCTATATGTCCCTTGTGAATTCCTCTTCTTATATAGATACTCGGGAAACGGGCGTGCTTTATTGCCTTTAATCACTTGTCCATTATGAGGCTGGAAACAGCTGAGTTATGAGGGGTATTTGTGGCACTGGGCGTTTCGTAGGCTGGCGCATGGTGAGTTACGGTTTGGACATAGGCTTGTGAAACATCTTTGGGCTAATGCTGACTTTTAGATTTGGGCTTCCTTTAGTGTGTGAGTTTGATGTAGAAACTTGGGCCTGGATCTTATGTTGGGGTGTTTGGGGTGCGTTCAGTATTGGGTCTGAAGCAAAAGGTCGAAATTGCCCTTGGACCAAATTTGGCCCGTACAGTTTGACCCATACTCTCTAAGTCAATGAGTCATTGGCTTTGAGAGTATTCGTTGGTCGCGTCACCTGGATCGAACCAGGAAAGTCTTCGTTACCCGAACTGGGCCACGATCGGGCGTCTTCAGTGTTGTCTGGACAGTGTGGTTACGGTCTTGAGTCTGACTTGTCAGGAGTTAGGGGGATGTCCCCAGTTTGATCAAGTTGGTCGCTGTCCCCGATCATACTCCATCGCATGTTAAGTGGGGAGCGTATCCGTCGACTAGACCTGATGAAGGCCATAAGTTCAAACTCGTTTGGATCCGAATAAGGACCAAACCGGGTATATACGTCGTCTGGACTGGTAGGAAGTCCATGAAATGAACTTGACTCCATCACGAGACAATTGGGGAGTGTTCCCATCGAATGGACCTAATGAAGGCCAAGAAGACATTCACCCGTTTGGTATTGAGGAGGGACCAAACCGAGTCTACATTTAGTCTGGACCATAAAAAGGTCAATGAACTGAACTTGACTCCATCACGAGCCAATTGAGGAGTGTTCCCGTCGACTGGACCTGATGAAGTCCAGGAAGACATTCACCCGTTTGATATCGAAGAGGGACCAAACCGAGCCTACATGTTGTCTGGACCAGAAGAAGGTCCATGAACTGAACTTGACTCCATCACGAGCCAATTGGAGAGTGTTCCCGTCGACTGGACCTGATGAAGTTCAGGGAGACATTCACATGTTTGGTATCGAAGAGGGACCAAACAGAGTCTACATGTCGTCTGGACCAGAAGAAGATCCATGAACTGAACTTGACTCCATCACGAGCCAATTGGGGAGTGTTTCCGTCGACTGGACCTGATGAAGTCCAGGAAGACATTCACTTGTTTGGTATCGAAGAGGGACCAAACCGAGCCAACATTTCGTCTGGACCAGAAAAAGGTCCATGAACTGAACTTGACTCCATCACGAGCCAATTGGGGAGTGTTCTCATCGACTGGACCTGATGAAGTCCAGGAAGACATTCACCCGTTTGGTATCGAAGAGGGACCAAACCGAGCCTACATGTCGTCTGGACCAGAAGAAGGTCCATGAACTGAACTTGACTCCATCACGAGCCAATTGGGGAGTGTTCCCGTCGACTGGACCTGATGAAGTCCAGGAAGACATTCACCTGTTTGGTATCGAGAAGGGACCAAACCGAGCCTACATGTCGTCTGGACCAGAAGAAGGTCCATGAACTGAACTTGACTCCATCACGAGCCAATTGGTGAGTGTTCCCGTCAACTGGACCTGATGAAGTCTAGGAAGACATTCACATGTTTGGTATCGAAGAGGGACCAAACGGAGCCTACATGTAGTTTGGACCAGAAGAAGGTCTATGAACTGAACTTGACTCCATCATGAGCCGATTGGGGAGTGTTCCCGTCGATTGGACCTGATGAAGTCTAGGAAGACATTCACCTGTTTGGTATCGAAGAGGGACCAAACCAAGCCTACATTTGGTCTGGACTAGAAGAAGATCCATGAACTGAACTTGACTCCATCACGAGCCAATTGGGGAGTGTTCCCGTCGACTGGACCTGATGAAGTCTAGGAAGACATTCACATGTTTGGTATCGAAGAGGGACCAAACGGAGCCTACATGTAGTCTGGACCAGAAGAAGGTCCATGAACTGAACTTGACTCCATCACGAGCCGATTGGGGATTGTTCCCGTCGACTAGACCTGATGAAGTCCAGAAAGACATTCACTCATTTGGTATCAAAGAGGGACTAAACCGAGCCTACTTGTCGTCTGGACCAGAAGAAGGTCCATGAACTGAACTTGACTCCATCACGAG
The DNA here is from genome assembly GCA_019454045.1 of Zanthoxylum bungeanum. Taxonomy (NCBI): domain Eukaryota; kingdom Viridiplantae; phylum Streptophyta; class Magnoliopsida; order Sapindales; family Rutaceae; genus Zanthoxylum; species Zanthoxylum bungeanum. The sequence goes on along the minus strand of SKCR01032208.1, from coordinate 62,582 downwards.
CCAATTGGGGAGTGTTCTCATCGACTGGACCTGATGAAGTCCAGGATGACATTCACCCATTTGGTATCGAAGAGGGACCAAATTATATGTCTTCTGGACCAGAAGAAGGTCCATGAACTGAACTTGACTCCATCACGAGCTAATTGGGGAGTGTTCTCGTCGACTGGACCTGATGAAGTCCAGGAAGACATTCACATGTTTGGTATCGAAGAGGGACCAAATGGAGCCTACATGTAGTTTGGACCAGAAGAAGGTCCATGAACTGAACTTGACTCCATCACTTGCCAATTGGTGAGTGTTCCCGTCGACTGGACCTGATGAAGTCTAGGAAGACATTCACATGTTTGGTATCGAAGAGGGACCAAATGGAGCCTACATGTAGTTTGGACCAGAAGAAGGTCCATGAACTGAACTTGACTCCATCACGAGCCAATTGGGGAGTGTTCTCATCGACTGGACCTGATGAAGTCCAGGAAGACATTCACCTATTTGGTATCGAAGAGGGACCAAATTACATGTCTTCTGGACCATAAGAAGGTCCATGAACTGAACTTGTCTCCATCACGAGCTAATTGGGGAGTGTTCTCGTCGACTGGACCTGATGAAGTCCAGGAAGACATTCACCCGTTTGGTATCGAAGAAGGACCAAACCGAGCCTACATGTCATCTGGACCAGAAGAAAGTCCATGAACTGAACTTGACTCCATCACGAGCCAATTGGAGAGTGTTCCCGTCGACTGAACCTGATGTAGTCTAGGAAGACATTTGTAATTTTCCAAAAAAAAAAAATCTAGGAAGACATTACTCGTTTGGTATCAAAGAGAGACCAAACAGAGTCTACATTCTGTCTAGACGAGAAGAAGACCCATGGACTGAACTTGACTCCATCACGAGCCAATTGGGGAGTGTTCCCGTCGACTGGACCTGATGAAGTCCAGGAAGACATTCACCCGTTTGGTATCGAATAGGGACCAAACCAAGCCTACATGTCGTCTGGACTAGAAGAAGGTCCATGAACTGAACTTGACTCCATCACGATCCAATTGGGGAGTGTTCCTGTCGACTGGACCTGATGAAGTCCAGGAAGACTGACCGGCGTAAACACACACATATAACGCAAGCGCACGTATTGTTCAAGTAGTATAAAAATATCGATCCCACGATGACTTAATTCCTACGTTGTTATTAATTATTGATACTATTTATTTACAGGTATCTAATTATATGGAGAAGAGAATTGATTGCTTTTGGTTGGTTGAATGTGGATTTGCTAATTAAAATAAAAACAAACTCAAAAGAAAATACTAAGGAAAATAAAAGAAAAGACTCAAAGATCTAGGGTCACGACTCCACACAATATTATTATAAAGATAAATTGATTCTCTTATATATGTGTAATAAATTAGTTTGCTAACCTGGAACACGAAAATATGGAAAAGCCTATGTCGATGGTCAGATGCAAATACCCAGTATAACCCAATTGAACCATATGTTTATGTCAACCAAATTACCTGGATTCATTAAGATTAAGTTCCAATTATGGCTACCCCCGCCCGACAGGTATATGTTTATCCTGTAATGAAATCTATTAAAGGGTTATATATCCTCAAGGAAGATCGTGGGCTATTGAATCTAAGGCTAAAACCTAAAATCCCTATGTCTAGTTCATTTTAAGTTTACCAAATCAATCTTATTAATGGCCAATTAAAAGGAAGCATTAAGCTTAAGACTCAATAAACAAACTAAAGAATTACCCATAAAAAGAAAATCAATTATTAAGTGTGGATATTGTGTTTCATCACTTCCCTAGAATAAAATAAAATGCTGGGGTTAGAGGATCCACATTTAATATTTCTTATCTAGGAATCTCACTTATTATAATATATAAATTATTTTATGTTCTGCTTTCTCAGGAATAATGTTAAACATTTAAAATCAGCCATATATGCGGTAATCAATTTAGTCCAACTACACCAGCCATATAGGCGATAATTATCTGTCACATAAAGGCCAACCATATAGGCGGTAAAGTAATTTATATTTAGACCGACCATATAGGCGGTAATAAAGTCTGCCATTAATTAATCCGGTTAAATTATAATTTAAATATTATAATTAAGTGAGATTTACCTAGATAATTATATTAAAGGTTTCACCTTTTACCCCAGCGGAAATTTAACTACAAAACATAAAGTAAATAAATAAAATATTGTAATAAAAACTAAAAATAAAAATACATAATTTTAATATTACAAAAACTAGATGCTTCCTATGAAATCAGGGAAAAAAATCCCAAGGAAAGCACACCAAATGAAGTGCTGAAGAGCTCAATTTATAGGCATTTTCTGGATCTGGCGTCGCGACGCTGGCACGCGAATTTGGTCTACGCGGTTTGACCACGCGCATTTCCCCAATTCTTGCAAAAGTCCTGGAAGCGATGACTGATGAATTGGGACCCGTTATCAATAACAATCTCCATGGGTAGACCGAAATGACATATGATGTTCTTCCAGATGAAACTTTGCACTTCTTTATCCCTTATCCTCGCAAAGGCGTCTGCTTCGATCCATTTTGAGTAATAATCTGTCAACGCCAGCATGTAGACCCGTTGACCTGAGGCGATGGGTAGTTTCCCAACAATGTCTATTCCCCACTTCATGAAAGGCCAATGAGACAAAGAATGACTGAGCTTTTCTGATGGGAGGTGGGAGACTGGGGCGAACCTTTGGCATTTCTCACATTTTCGAGCGTATTCAACTACGTCGGCTCGCATCATTGGCTAATAGTACCCGGCTGTGTGGGCTCGACATGTAAGACTCCTCCCTCCGGAGTGATTTCCACAGTCTCCTTCGTGTAGCTCAGCTAACACGTACTGCGCTTCTTTGGGAGTTGAGCATTTGAGGTAGGGTCCAGAAAGGGATCTCCTCAGGAATTGGTTATCGTACAGAGTGAACCGTACAGCTTGCCGCTGGATCTTTCATGTAGCCACCTTGTCTATTGGCAATACGCCTTCTTCCAAGTACTTGATCGATGTCGACATCCACGAGTCGATTTGCTTGATGTGGGAGACGGCTCCATCTTCAATTTTAGCAATGGCTGGCCATTGTAGATATGCCACTGGTATGGCTCGAATATTATCCTCTTGTAGAGTGGACCCGAGAGTAGCCAGGGTATTCGCGTGAATGTTCTCGGTCCTGGGAATCTGTGAGATTGTAAATGATTCCAAAGTAGACTGGATTTCCTTTACCTTTGATAAATAGGCTGCCATTTGAGCACATCAAGCTTGGTAGGAGCCTTGGAGTTGGTTGACAACTAGTTGTGAATCGGACGTCGCCACAACTTTCTTTGCCCCAAGCTCTCTAAGTTACGTTAATTCGGCTATCAATGCTTCGTATTCGACTTCATTGTTGGTAGTATGGAAGCCACACTTAAATGTTTTATGTATAATGTCGCATGAGGGAGTGGTGATCACAACTCCTAATCCGGAACCACGCCTGGTGGATGAACCGTCTACCGCGAGTTTCCACACGTTGGTGGTCTGGACACAATGTACCTCTTTTTCCACATCGTCTTGTATGCTGGGACTGAAGTCCGCCATGAAATCTGCGAGAGCCTGGGATTTGATGGCGGTTCACGGATGATAGATGATATCGTATTCTCAAAGTTCAACAGCCCATTTAGTTAATCTGCCGGAGAGCTCGGGCTTGTGAAGAATACTCCTCAATGGGTAGGTGGAATATATGGTGATTGGATGACCCTAGAAATAGGGTCGGAGCTTGCGAGCTACCATCACCAATGCATGAACCAATTTCTCCATTTGAGTGTACCGAGTCTCCATGTCTAGTAGAGCTTTACTGACGTAGTAGACCGGGAGTTGCCGTCCCTCTTCTTCCCTTATTAAAACTGCGCTGACCGTATGTTCCGAGACCCCAAGGTAGAGGAATAATCTTTCACCATCGATTGGCTTGGACAAGAGAGGAGGTGTGGTCAAGTACTCTTTCAGTCTGTTTAAGGATTCTTCGTAGGCCGGAGTCCATTCGAACTTTTTTGCCTTCTCAAGGGTGGAGAAAAACAATAAGCTTTTATCGGTAGACTTGGAGATGATTTTGTTGAGAGCGGTGATCCTTCCCGCAAGTCACATGACTTCTTTGGGGTTTTTTGGGGAAGAGATGTTGAGAAAAGATTTATCTGCTATGGGTTGGCTTCTATTCCACGTCGAGTGACCAGGTAGCCAAGAAATTTTCTGTAGGCTACCCCGAAAGCACATTTGGTGGGGTTCAGATTCATCCCATATTTTCTCATCACGTCGAATGCTTTCTCTAAGTGTTATAGGTGTTGATTGGCTTGTAAAGATTTCACCAACATATCATCGATGTAGACCTCCATGGATTTCCCAATCTGATGGGCAAACATCTTGTTGACAAGGCGTTGGTAGGTAGCACCAGAATTCTTCAACCCGAACGACATCACTTTATAGAAATAGATTCCTCTATTAGTGACGAATGTCGTCTTCTCCTAATCGTCCGGATGCATGAGGATTTGGTTGTAGTCTGAGTACGCATCCATGAAACTCAGTAGTTCATGTCCAGCTGTGGCATCGACCATCGAGTCAATATGAGGGAGTGGGAAGGAATCCTTCGGGCACGCTTTGTTCAAGTCTGTGAAGTCGATGCATATTTCGTACAACCACGACATTGGCGAGCCACTCCGGGTACTGTACTTCTCGAACGACTCCATTCTCCAACAATTTTTGGACTTCCTCGTCGATGACTCGGTTCCTTTCTGGGGTGAACTTCCTCCTCTTCTGTTTGACTAGTGGGTAGGATGGATCCACATGTAGTTCGTGTCTCATCAACTCTGGGTCTATTCCTGTCATGTCTCTATGTGACCATGAAAAGCAGTCGTGATGCTTCTTGAGGAAATCCACCAGTTCGGTGCGTAGCATGAGGTCGAGGTCGGCTCCAACTTGGGTTTTATGGTGTAGGTAGTGAGGATAAATTTGGACCTCATCGAGTTCTTCCACTTTCGGAGTATCTGTGTCGACTCGACAAGATCTATGCTGTAATTGCAATGCCGTCTGGGATTTAGCCTTGAGGGTCGTTTGATAACAAGTTCTGGAAGCAAGTTGGTCCCATCTAATTTCTTGGACTCCCCATCTGATAGGAAATTTCAGTACCCGGTGATAAGTAGACGAGATGGCCCTCATATCATGAATCCACGGTCGACCCATTATCAAGTTGTAGGCCGAATAACAGTCTAGGATGAGGAACATAGTCATTTTATTGATTCCTCATGCGTATACTGGGAGAGTGATTTCCCTCATAGTGAATTTTTGTTCCCCGCTGAAGCCTATCAAAGTCGTAGATCGATGATTTATTTTCTCCAATCCTCATCCCATGTCATTAAGTGCTGCTGGGAAGACGATATGGGCTGATGAACTCATGTTGACTAACACTCTCTTGATCATGAAGTTGGCAACTTGCAAGGATATCACCAATGCATAATGGTGAGGGTTCTTATGACTAGATACTCTGTCATCCGTGAACTCAATCATCAAACTAGTGAAGTCTTCTGCTACAATCACCGTGTTATCCGAGGAGACAGTCGTCACCATCCTGGTGTGTCGTTTCGCTGCTGAATAAGAGATCCCACTGACTTCTTATCCTCCTAAGATAAGATTGACCGTGTTGTTAATTGATGGATGTGAAATCGGGGCCTCTCCTCGGTCGTCCATTTCTTCTCTCCGGGCCAATGTGGCTTTCCCTTTCTCCGTGAGCAGGTCTTTCAGGTGCCCCTTGTTTAGTAGTTATAGGACTTCCAATCTCAGTGCTATGCAATCGGTCGTCGTGTGTCCGTAGTCTCGGTGGAATTCACACAATCTACTAGTATCTTTCCTCCTGAAGCCTTCCTTGGAACGTGGAGACCATTTCACTTCATTCCCCATCTTCCTAAGAACTGAAACAAGTTCACCCGGTGATATGGTGAAGTTGTAGTCTGGGAGCCTAGGGGCACCATTAGGGGTTCTCTCTCTTTTGTCGTATGGGATTGGTCTGCGATCAGGAGCCCTGTCGTAGGGATGAATATCCCTACCATGGTAAGTTCTTTTATCGATTGATTGCTGGCCCCTCCTACCGAATTCTTTTGGTCGTCTGGATGGATATCCCCATTCTCTTGCAGGCTGGATGAAATTTCCCTCTTTGCATTCCTTTTATCTTCTTACCATCCGATTTTCGTTCGGGCTCTGGCCATTGCCTGGTCCATAGTATAACATCGATTCTTGGTCAACTTTTTATAGAAGTCGCTGCCAGCCAACAACCCATTCCTAAATGCTTCCACTGCCATCGGTTGGTGGAGATATGAGATAACGATCCTTTCATTGTTGAAGCGTGAGACTTAGCTTCATAGAGATTCTCTCTTCCGCTATTGTATTGTATTGAGGTCGTCTAAGGTCTTCTCGAATTTGAAAGAACTTGCGAAGTGTTCCACGAACTTGTCTGCCAATTCTTTGTAGGACCCAATTGAACGGTATGGCAAATTGATAAACCACGTGAGGGCTGGGCCAGTCAACATCTCTCTGAACCCTCTACACATTCTTTCTTCCCTTTGATGTGAAGAAAGGCATGTGGACATCATCTTGTATTTGTAGTGGATTATGTGGTCGTCGGGGTCGGTTGATCCATCGTACAACTTCAATTCAGGTGGGTTGAACTTTCGAGGGAGTTCGACTGAGTTGATCCCCTCGACGAAAGGAGTGTCCATAATGGTTCCCGCTTTACTTCTCTTCAAAGGTAACCTGGCTCCTGGTAGACTGGACATGATTGCTTCCTTGAATTCCTCAATTTCCTTACGCATGAATGAGGCCGTTATCGGTTCGGCCGATGGTACGTGTTGGTTCCGCCCAAGACCGATTGGATGATCTTCGGAAAGGGGAATGTCGTCTGTTTCATTACCTGGTGTCTCTATCAAATTGGATTGACAGGTCTGTTCATTGGGGGAATCAGCGAGCCCTCCTCTCCTGGAGGTGGATGAAAGATGTTCCAACTGTTTTTGGAGTTCGCTATTGAAACTCTTCATGATTGAGTTCTCTTCTTCCAAAACACGTAATCGTTCTTGGAGAATGGCAAATTGGCCGGCTAGAAGATCTTAAGGCTCGCTACCAGAAGCCATGGTAATGCTTGCAAGTTCTTGTTGGTTGAACGAAAGCTTTGTTTGCTTATAAATCGCTAGGGCCCACGGCGGGTGCCAAATTATAGACGTTGGTTTTCGCCCGAAGTCCACAATCGAGATTTCATAGGTTGGGGACACTGGCGATCCTGCAAAACAAAGATAGAATGAGCGTGAAGGGTCTACCCACCGATGTGGTGGAAGCCGTAGGCACTCCGACGCCCAAGTCAGCGAAGGTGATGAGCTGTAAATAGGGGCGGAGGCATTAAGGGGCCATGGGGGCAGTTGCCCCCACTGGCCCACCAAAAATTTAATAATTTTTTTTTAAAAAAAATTCAGCCCACAAGGCCAAGACTGAAAGGATCCCCGTTTGTTGCTCAACTCAGCTTCTTCTTGTGTTAGCTGAGTGAAAAATCCATGGATCACATTGTTGTACATGTAGAGCATCTCGTCTGAGTTTAAAAATTCAGCCCACAAGCCCAAGACCTGAAACTGAATTTAAGAATTTAAGAATTCCAATCAAAAATAAATTACAACCCATAAAAATTTAAGAACAATAGGAGTAACCCTCTTACAAGTTGCAAGATCTAGAAGCATCAAGCAAGTCAGGCGTCAGCGACTCAGCAACACCAGGAAGCAAATCAGCAACACAGTTTGGCAAGGGAGCAAGAGCAAGAACAACCCTCTTGCAAGCAACACCAACCCTTCAATTCAGACAGTAAACGGAAAATAAAGGTAAAAATTGGCATTTTTATATAAAGCAAAAAAATGGGTTTTGGAATTTTTCAAATTTAATGGGTTTTAGTTTACCATTGACCTTCAAGTTCAAAAAACATAGTAAATTTGGCAGCTAATGTTGTCATTTTTTTTAATCTTTCTCTGCCACTGTGATCTTTTTTTTTTATAGAAATTATAAATTTTGATCGAAATTTTGATTGCAATTACTAAATAGCCTTGAATTTGTTTAGAACATTAATTCATTATAGACAAATATTTTAAGCTTAGGTTTGGTTTTATAGATATTTTCTTCAATTACATTTATGTCTGTATTATGAAACTTACTATTTATGGATATAATGTTATATAAATCTATTCACTAAATTGTTTATATTAGATCAATTAATGTTTTATTTTTATATCATTTTTTTTCTAATAGACTACAAATTTAATTTTGAAACAGTTATGGAGAATATTTTAAGAAAATCTCAAAACTTTCATCATCAACCGATGATAGTTTAAACGAAAAAATTTCGAATTCTTCCAATAAATTACAAAGAAGTGATGATTATTTTAAAAGAAAAAGTGTATTCTTTGGAGAGAATTATTGATGTTTCCAAAGAAAACGATGTAGAAACTATTTTGTCAAATCTTCCTATGGATCCCGATCTTCGACCTCGAATTTTAGATTACCATCCAAATATTCAAGATCAAGTTCGAAGAGCATATCTATGCAATGGTCCTTGTCAACCAAGAAATTATGATTTTCCTACTAGAAAATTTGGAAAGTATGAGAGAAGATTTGTGAAGTCTTGGTATGATGATCATATTAATTGGTTGGAATATAGTATTAGTAAAGATACATTATATTGTCTTTATTTTTATCTTTTCAAACCGGAAAATGGTGACCAAGTATGAGGTGAAACTTTTGTTGGTGATGGCTTTAGGAATTGGAAGAAGAAAGAAAGATTAATAATGCATGTTGGAGGTCCTAAAAGTGATCATAACTATGCAATGCTTAAATATGATGTATTGTTGAGACAAAACTAACACATCCAAATTTTCTTTGATAAACATTCAGATCAAGATCGATATGCATACCGTATAAGATTGAATACAACAGTTGAGTGTGTTCGTTTCCTTTTGCAACAAGGACTTGCTTTTCGTGGGCATGATGAATCAAATAATTCAACTAATCGAGATAATTTTCTTGAGCTTTTAAAGTTTCTAGCTAGTCACAATGATGATGTTAGAGTTGTAACTTTCCACAATGCTCCACAAAATGACTTGTTGACATCACCGAGTATACAAAAAGAAATTATGCATGTGGCTTCAATTGAAACAACAAATGTCATTCTTCAAGATATGGGTGAAGCATTCTTTTCAGTTTTAATTGATGAATCTCGTGATGTATCAACAAAGAAGCAATTGGCTATTGTTTTACGGTATGTGAACAAAAGTAGGCATGTAGTTGAATGTTTCATTGGTATCGAGCATGTTACTAGTACCACCGCTTTGTCACTGAAGGAAGCAATTGACAACTTATTTTCTAAACATGGATTGAATATTTCTAGATTACGTGGGCAAGGATATGATGGGGCTAGTAATATGCAAGGTGAATTGAATGGTCTCAAGACACTTATTTTAAAAGAGAATTGATGTGTTTATTATGTTCATTGTTTTGCTCACCAACTCCAATTAGCTTTTATGGCCGTGGTAAAAAATAATGTTGAAGTTCAATCTTTATTCAATATAATTGCTAATGTGGTGAATGTTGTTGGAGGCTCATGTAAGCGCCGCGATGTTCTTAGAGAGAAACAAGCTTTAGCAATTGTAAAGACAATTTCTAATGACGAAATTTCAAGTGGGCAATGGCAAAATCAATAGACTAATTTGAAGCGATTTGGTGATACACGTTGGGGTTCACACTATGGCACTTTACTTAGTATCATTACTATGTTTCAATCCATAATTGATGTCCTTGAGATGATTGTCGAAGATGGAGCAACTCGTGAACAAAAATGTGAGGCAAGTAATCTCTTAGATTCAATGCAATCATTTGAATTTATATTTGGCTTATATTTGATGAAAAATATATTGTCATTGACAAATGAATTATCATTAGCATTGCAAAGAAAAGATCAAGATATTGTGAATGCCATGAAGCTAGTTAGATTGTGTAAAGATAGCTTGTAAATGATGAAGGAGAGTGGATGGGATTATTTATTAAGTCAAATTATCTCTTTTTGTGATGCATATAACATTGATGTGCCTAATATGAATGACATATTTATTATTCGAGGTCGTTCAAGGCGTAAAGCGCAAAAAACTACCAACTTGCATCATTATCGGGTTGAATTATTTTATGTGGTTTTAGATGCCCAACTTCAAAAGCTTAACAACCGTTTCAATGAGACAAATACCGAATTGCTTCTTTGTTTAGCTTCCCTTAGTCCATGCGATTCATTCTCCTCATTCAATAAACAAAATCTAGTTCGTCTTGCTCAATTTTATCCCACAGATTTCTCTTCAATAGAACTCCTCGTACTAGATGGTCAACTTGATACTTACATTATGGATATGCGTTCTAGCATTGAGTTTTTGAAATTGAATGAGATTGGTGATCTTGTAGTAATGTTGGTTCAAACTAAAAAAGATAATGTATATCTGCTAGTTTACTTACTTTTAACATTAGCTCTGACTTTACCTGTTGCCACTGCCACTGTGGAGAGAGTATTTTCAGTTATGAATGTTGTGAAGACTAGACTACGCAACAGGATGGGAGATCAATGGATGAATGATAATTTAGTTACATATATAGAAAAAAATGTATTTAGGAGCATTGATAATGAAACTATCATTCAAGGTTTTCAAAATATGAAACCACGTCGTGGACAATTGTAATGTGTAAGATATTCACATATCAATATAGATATAAATATTTTGTATGTTTTTTTTTATTTATATTTATTTTTCATAACTTTGCCCCCACTGATTTGATTTTCTGGATACGCCACTGGCTGTAAAGGCCGTAGTAGGAGGAGCAAGATCGGATGTTACCTTGATCCCGATGAGCTGCCGTGAGGGCTGAAGGTAAGATATGATGAAAGTTCTGGAGATAGGACTATCGAGCTATGAGTAGTCAATCTTATCCGTCTGTCCCTCGTGAATTCCTCTTCTTATATAGATACTCGGTAAACGAGTGTGCTTTATTTCCTTTAATCACTTGTCCGTTATGAGGCTAGAAACGGCTAAGTTATGAGGGGTATTTGTGGCTCTGGGTGTTTCGTAGGCTGGCGCATGGTGAGTTACGGTTTGGACGTAGGCTTGTGAAACATATTTAGGCCAATGCTGACTTTTAGATTTGGGCTTCCTTTAGTGTGTGGGTTTGATGTAGCAACTTGGGCCTGGATCTTATGTTGGGGTGTCTGGGGTGCGTTTAGTATTGGGTCTGAAGTAAAAGGTCGAAATTGCCCTTGGACCAAATTTGGCCCGTACATGAGTAATTCCCCCTTACTGGGGTGAAAGGTAAAGTTTTTATTACTGATATTTAGATTAATCTCCCTTAATTATAATATAATAACTATTTAAAAACTGAATTAATGAGGATACCGCCTTTATGGTCGGTTGGACTTAATTGTAAAATTGGTTTTAACCTGACTAAACTAGATACTGTCTGTATGGTCGGTTGGAATTAATTATTAATTTGACTTAATCAGGATACCGCCTATAAGGTCGGTTGGTAATATCACGCAAAGTTAATATATTAGAATAAGAGAGATATCTAAAATACTAATAATAAAAGTGGATCCTTTAACCCCCCCAACATTTTCTTTTATTGTACTTTTACATTTTTAATTTCCAACATTTACTTTCCAGCATTTACTTCCAGCATTTACTTTATTTAATTTCCAGTATTTACTTTATGTCTTTTATTTTATTTAAGCTTTTATTAACCTTAGATATGTGTCGTAACTAAGTCCGTTATCTGGGGTTGTGATGAATTCCAATATCACCGGTTTATAAGAGGTTATTTTATAGTTTGGGTAATATAAAGGTTTAATTATTAAGTCTTAAGCTTAATGCTTCTTATTAACTGGCCATTAATAAGATTGATATGGTAAACTTAAAATAAACTTGACAAAGGAATTTTAGGTTTCATCCTTAGACTTAATAGCCCATGATCTTCCTTGAGGATAGATAACCCTTTAATAGATTTCCTTACAAGATAGACATATACCTGTCGGGCGGGGGTAGCCATGATTGAAACTTAATCTTAATGAATTCAGGTAACTTGGTTGACATAGACATATGATTAATTGGGTTACACTGGGTATTTGCAGCTGACCATCGACAGAGGCTTTTGCATAATTTCTTGTTCCAGGTTAGTAAACTAATATATTGCACAAACATGAAATAACCACTTCATCTTTAAAAGATATTGGAAAGATTCACAACCCTAAATAGTTTAATAATATTGAATTTTCATCAATCTACTTTTGCGCCATTTTATTTACTTGTTTTAATTTAAAGTCACTATTCCAATTAAACAATCAATCTATTAGATATTTGTAAAAATTTGGCTTCATAAATCAATAGCTTAGGTATTAAGTCCTAGTGGGATCGATACTTTTTATACTACTTGATTACTTCAGTCATGTGTGCTTACGTTATACGCGTCTGATTACGCACCGGTCAAGGGTCAGGTCCAAGAGAAAGGATATGCGCGCCTCATTCTCTTTAATCAGGATTCATGTTCTTATCTGTCTTAGATCTCCAACTCCCGACGAGGAAAAAGAGTGCCAGTTCCAATGTCGTCCCAATAAAAAGAAGGTTGAGGGCGAGTTGGCACGTTTATCAAAGGCTGAGATGAGGACAACTTATGCAGCTAATGCTTCTGGGTCAAGGTCTGTCGTACCCGCCGTTCAAATTGGCCCTGATCCATTTGTGTCCGTATCTCCGGCTCCTACCTCAAGGTCCTTTACTTTGGTTTTTGAGCCACCTGTTCTTGCTTCGGGGACTTCTTTGGCTCATTCTGCATCACCTCTAGCTTATGCATCACCATTTCTATAGCCTTCTCTTGGGCCTATTGCAAGTCCTCTACAATAATTATCTGAGCTGCCAAGCTCTTCTTTTGATGCTGTGGAGTTCCAGAATTTTTTGGGCTATATACGTTCTATTGTCGCCTCCCTCTATACACAACATGGTTTGCTTTCTTTGTTTTAAGATCTTGTCATCAGCAGTGGGATTTTATAGTTCAGTGGGGTGAGTGCCATTTTTGTAGCCCAATTGCTTCAGGCTTAATATGTCAGAGGCTCATCTGAGGGTAGAATTGAAGCACGAGGCTGAAGCTCGCAAAATTGATATGTCTATTTTGGCTTCTAGTCAGTCGAAGCTTGAGGAGATGGTAGCTCAGAGAGAGGTTGAAAATCAAGATCTGCGCACGGAGTTGGCCACGACTGCTTGTGAGAAAGATGAGCTTCACGTTGAGGTTTCCAAGGTTCAGCAAGTAAGGTTCTTTGTTTTGGGGTTCTTGGATTTATTTTATTTCTAGCTGTTTTCAACTCCTTATGTGTTGTTATTCTTGTAGGATCTGGAGGTATCCCAGAAGCAGTGGAGTGAGTTCCTCCAGAGGCATGTTGCTCTGAATGTGGAGGTCTCCAAGTTGAATGAGCAGCTACAGAATGCTGATGACCGCAGTCAAGACGAGTTTGAGCTTCTTTTATCCTAGTCCTATGCTCGGTACAATATTATCAGTCAGGTGAATAGTGCCAAGTGTTACCGTCTGGGTTAGGAGGATCGCGTCAAGGACCCTGCTGATCGAGACTATATGGGAGGTTCTGATGAGTATTGTTGGGGTTTTGGGCGAAGGGCGCGGCAGAAACGCAGTTCGGGCGAAATCATAATTTTAAAACTTTTTAATTACCGAACAAATTATTCAATATCTAATATGAATAATTTATTCATATTTCACCTAAACATATTTATTCGATATCAAATAACGACATAAACAACTAAGATACATCGCGAAACTTTTACGAAAAATATTTTTCCCTAAATTGACGTAAAACACGTTTTTGACCGAACTGACCACCCAACACTTATGGGGACTGCCCAGGTCAGCCCCAATAGTGTTAGGGCAGTTCATAGGCTGCCCGAACAGGTGGAGGTCTGATCATGAATAGATCGGTGACGTGACTGCCATAAAAGTGTAGAGGATAACTCATATATCCACAGTGGTATCTCAAGTCGAATGACCATTATGCTCCCTCAACTCGAGAAGATTCCTATTGACGTTGGTGTGCCATATATTAGGAAATCTTCAGTGAGTCATTCAATGTTTATCAAATAAACACCTACATGTCTATACGAGTCTCCCGAGACTCATGGTTCATTGGGATAAACCATCGAACCAAGTCATGATGTATGACATGTACTGGTCTCAGTGGATTTTACTAACCGACCCGTGTTAATAAATCTTGACCAGGAACTTTATTTAAGGATATAAATCTTATAGTGCACTTCCCAATGTCAATTACAAACTACATTGTAACTGCGCACTACATTGTAAATGCCTGAGTCTTTGTCTAATACACACGTATCACTAAACCAGATTTAGTTTCAATCTAATCGTAATTAGATATCTAATATTAATTAGATCGAATATGTGTATAAAATATAAGAGGTGCTACCATTAAATAAGTAATATTATGGAAAATGAAACTGCTTGTATTCATGAATCAGACATAAATACGATCTGGATTGGCACTCCGAGCACCAACCCTAACAAGTATGACGCAGATGTTAGGGTCACGGATCAAGACTACGATTCAGATCACCACATTTAAAGTCGGGACCTCAAGATCAATTTTTTGGATGACTTGGGTGGGTCCTCAAGTTCAGTTTGACCCTGATGGCGTCTTTATTTTGAAGGCTCTTTTGCCTGCGATTGTTTCGAATGGTGTCTGTGCCATTCAAAAACCTGAAGGTCTCTTTGCTCCCATGAACCTGCCAACTCTCATTTCTGAGTCATCTTCCTCTGAGTTGCCAATCCCCGCTATTTTTGAGAGTGCAGCCACTTCCTCGGCACGTCTTGATTATGCCAAAGAACTATGTAATAATATGCTGCATTAAATACATATTTGGCCTTCAGGCCCTTTTTTTTTCTTGTGTAATTTCTACTTTTTATTATATAAATAAAATAATTATTTTATTTTAGGTCATTCTTTTCTTACAATATTTTGTGAATATGATGCCAAGGCCTGACATTAGATCCCTGAAGAAGTTGGCGCACACTCTAGTACGCCACCTTGAATGTATTCGATTGGAGGAGTATGATCCTCACATGCAGAAGCTCATTTTCATTAGCAGAGTACTGGAGTACAAGGTTGGGGCATGACGTCAGTTTTATGAAACCGGTGGGCTTGGTTACCCCCATGTCAAAGGCATTGGGTGTTGTTGGTCGGTTAACTATAAAGGATGTTCTATCTCTTTTATTCCAAAGTTAATCGCAGATATTGGCACGTCATGGCATGCAAAGGTCTATTTTTATGAGCCTTCTGCAATGGTCCCATTCTGCCTTGTCTGTTACGCGGATTTTGAGAAGTTCCTCCCCAGGCGTTTTGCATAAGGTTCTGGATTTATCAGAGGTGTCCCCAATTGTATATCACTTGGTGAGTTGTTCATTTGTTGATTTCAAGTCTGACCCAAACTCTATGGGATGCAGTGGCAAGATGTGGTACTTTTAGTGCTTCTGGGATTATGGGGCAGAAGCTGTTAACCGTCAAAAGGTTCATCGTTCAACAACTGCATTCTAGATGAGGAAGGCTCGTGAGATTGCTAAATAGATCTCCAAAGAGAGGCTTTGAAGCCAAATCTCTTTTGCAGAATTTGAGGACACCCTGCATCATATCCATTGGAGGTGGAGACAAGTCTGTCTTATCTTTCTTGTATTTAGTGTCCTGATGGGCTTGTATTTTTATACTAGTAAATTGTAATAAAATGTGCTCTGCACAACCATGCATATTTTAATAAAACATGTTATGCACGACCTATATTTACTTATTGAAACATGAATGAAAATATAGAATTTTGTTTGGTGATGATCTCAGGTCTTCAATTTGAATGAAAATATGTCATTTTATTTTGAGCCTTGCCAGACTTTAATAGGTCACCGGATTCTAATATTCTGATGGGCTCCTCCTCCATATGTCAAAGCCTTTTTTTCTTGTCAAGTCCCGTTACGAATTCTCTCTTTAGGACCTGAAGGCTCGGTGCTCTGATGAGTTTTTCTACCATGCATCAGAGTTTTTTTATGCGACAGACCTTGATAGGCGTCCCCAATTTAGGGTCTGACATGCGGAATATACTCCGATGAGTTTTTCTACTACACCAGTGTCTTATTTGACGTGTCAGACCGTGATGTGTATTTCCTTTTTAAGGTATGATAAGTAGAATTTTATACTCCGATGGGTTTTTCCAACATGCATTAGAGTCATCTTTTACTTGTCAGACCTTGATAGGCATTTCCTCTTTAGGGTCTGACAAGTAAGAACTTTATACTCCGATGGATTTTTCTACCATGCATCAGAGTCATCTTTGACGAGTCAGACACTGATAGACATTTCCTCTTTAAGATCTGACGATGTAATAACCAAATTTTTAATAAGGGTACTATTGTCTTTTCAACAAAATTCTTTAGTCAAAGTTTGAATTTTTGACTTTATAGGTTGAATGATAAATTTTCAAAAGTTTGTATCAAATTTTATTTGACGAAAATTGTAAGGATTTGACTGATATTTTCTAGCTCATATATATAAATTTATTTTTCTCTCTCTCCCCCAAAAACGTGACAGCCCTTCCTCATTTTCATTTTTTTCTTCTTTCTTCTTTCTTCAACAGGCGAGAGTGAGAGAGAATGGATACGGTCAGTGATGGTGTTTTCCGGCCATCGGAGTTGGGGGAATGATAAAGCAGGAGGTGGGGAGCATTTTGGTGATGGTTGTGTTACTGGAGGTGGTCGTTTTCTAACGAGATCGTGGCTTGAAGCTTTCAACAGTTTTTGGTGATTTCTTGGAAAACCAGAGCTCTGTTGGGCGAGTGACCCCCGCCATTGAACTCAATTTGACGACGTGTATCTACTGATGGCGGTGGCGCCGACGCTTATGGCGGTGAGTGAAGGTCACGCGTCGACGTCTCTGGGCAGAATCTGGGGGTTGTTGTTTCCGACGTGTTGGTTCGACCCTTTCATGTGGTAATGGACCCGACCTCTAATCTTCGTGTATTTATCATATTTTATTACGCGTTTTATTTATTGATTTTGGATTAGTTGTATTGATATTTGAGTTACAAATTATTATTTTCGGATTGTGGCGTTGGATTTGAAATGTGGTTGGGTAGTTGTTGTAGGCCCCGGATGAGCATTTGTGGTATTAGATTATAAATGGAAAGCCCATGTTTTAAACGAAACCACGTCGATTTTCCATTAGATTTATGTAAGAGTTTGATTCGGTGTGTTTTACATCTCAGGTTTCGAGATTTCGCGTTTAGGTGGTCTTTGGACGGTCACCGGTCAGCGGTACCACGTGTGCCTTGTAGAGCGTGTCGGGTGAGCCCAAAGAGTTTTGTAGCTGTTAGACCAACAGTATAATCTGAGCGCGTTTAGCATCATTGTGAGATTGGTTTCACGCTTCGAGCGTGGGATTGAGGTAGGGATTTGGTACTCATCTTAATTATGATTTTAAATTATATATATTTATATCATTATGTTATGCCTATGAAATCTGTTTTTAACATTAGCCATGTTTTATAAAACTGTGAAATGACGTGTTGGGCGGCACGACGTGACCATTATGAGTTTTATTATTTTGTTATTTTTTTAAATATCTGTATGGTAGTGTAAATGTAAATTGGATCAGACTTGGATCGGTCAAAATATTAAAAATTGGATATGTTAAAATTGATATATATGGAGCTCCATTGTGGCACACATCTTGGTTATCATATTGCCATGTTATGGCATTCGCTAGTGTGGAGCCATGTTTTGGCCCACCTTATAGACCCTAGTTGACTATTTGCAGCAACTGTTACGCAGTCCCGAGTGGCACTATTTGGACGGTAATGACGCATCCCTGGGTGAGAGTCCCGAAAGTGCGTAGGGTTTGTTTATTATTGCCCCATTGTGGCATTTGATTATGAGGAGCCCTTCATGGCATATGATCATATGACCTTAGTGTATGGCTCAGATTCTACCCAATCAGTGAAGTAATCGGTGGCCACCAAAATAAAGTAGTTTTCTTTTTTTGTCACCGAGAGTTTCCCAATGATGTCTAAGCTCCAACGTGCGAAAGGAAAGGGGCTGACTATGAAATTTAGCAATTTAGAGGGTTGATGTACTGTGGGTGCGTGTTTCTAGCACTTCTTACATCGTCATGAAATTTTTTTGCACTCTCAATCAGGTACGGCCATTAATATCCATCGGTGAAGATTTGATGTGCTAAGCTCTGTCGTCTGTATGATTGCCACATGCCCATGCGTTCACATGTTACATCACATTCTCTTGATCTTACTCTCTAACGCACCGTAGGAATGGCTCATCGAACGGTCTTCTGAACAATTCTCATTCTTTCATTGCATACCTGACTGCCTTCATTCTGAACCTTCGAGCTTCATCTCTGTCTTGTGGTTGTGTTCCATTTTCTAAGTAGTATATGATTGGGTTCATCCAGCTACTGGTGTTTTCTTCAATCATCAGTACATTATCTGCTTCTTATCCCTTAGGTTCTGCTAGACCTTGGCTTGGTGGTTTCGAGCTTGACACTGGAGCCTCTACTGCATCAGCGTATGATATTCTAAGTCTTTCGATTTCAGGTATTAATACTCAGTTTTCCCTTCGATGTTCCCCTGCTGTTGCCTTCCTTGATAGACCGTCGGCTCTAGCATTCAATTCTCTTTTGATGGCTTATACTTCAACCTTCGTAAACTTCTCTTATGCTTTACTCACCCTCCGTACATACTCATGCATTCTGGGTCCATAGCCTCGAACGCCCATCTAGATTTCCTGACACCAGGTCAGAGTCGATGTTCACCTTCAATATTTTTATTCCCATCATGACAGCTAACTCCCACCAATGCATCAGAGCCTCGTATTCCGTTTTATTATTGGTGGAAGCGTCGACGTGCTTTAGAGTTTCTTCAATGAGCACCTATGAGTCTGACTCGAGCAAAACTCATAATCTAGCCCTCTTCTATTCGTAGCTTCGTCAGTGTGTCGGGTCCATTGACCAACAACTTCGGGTAGAGTCTGTTGGTCCTTTTCAATGTGCTCGAAACTTTGAATCTCGACTAGGAAATCAGCTATTGCCTGCCATTTCCTTGATGTCTTCAACGAATATCAAATGCATATACCCCTAGCTCGATTGCCCACTTGGTGAGTCTTTCTGACATGTCCGACATAGAAAGAACCTGTCTGATTGGGCATTTGGTCACCACAATTATAGTATGGGACTCAAAATATTGTCGTAGTGTTTTCTTTGCTGTCACCAGAACCAATACCATATTCTCAATCATAATATCGAGTTTCAACTCTTGACTGCATCTTACTTGTTTAATACACAAGCAATTGCTTCTTATTTTCTTCTTTGACCAGCATTATGCTCACGACTACTTCTAACACTACTAGGTATTGATATAAGTCATTTCCATCTGCTGGTGTTGTAAGTGTGGGGGCTCTGCTCATATATGCCTTGATTTCTTTCAGGGCCTGAATCTAAACTTCTCCCCACGCTAGTGTCTTTGATTGCCTGATGTTGTTGATGAAAGGCTTGCATTTATCAAACATCATGGACACAAATTGGCTCAAGGTTTCTATATTTCCTGCAATACTCTGAACCTCTCTAACTATCCGAGGCTCTTCAATCAGTGATATGGTCCGGAGCTGAGTTGGGCTGCTCTGATCTCCCTCATGTGGCTTAGGAATTGTTCCATTGATACCCCAAATGCACATTTTAGAGGTTAAGCTTCATTTGGTATCTCTTGAATACAACGAAGTACTCTTCCGCATCCCGAATATGGTCAGAGGTTGCCTTCCTCTTTATCACCATATCATTTATGTAAGCTTCAACCGTTTGTCCGATCATTCATTGGAATATTTTTTTGATAAACTTCTGATGGGTGGCTCAAGAATTTTCAGTCCAAAAGGCATCACCTTGTAGCAGAACAACCATTTTTCGATGATGAAATCAGTGTGTTTATTGTCTTTCTCATTCATTTAGATCTGATTGTAACTCGGGTACGCATCCAAGAAGCCCATTCTCTCATACCATGTGGTTGCATTTATCAGTCGGTCTATCTTTGACAGATGGTAGCTATTCTTTGGGAAGACCTTATTAAGGTTGGTGAAATCGATGAAAACTCTCCATTTTCAGTTCTTTTTTTGCTGTTACAACCACATTAGATACCCATTTAGGGTATTATTAGAGTTCTATGGCTCATACATCTAGGAGCATGTCCATTTCTTTATTGATAATCATGTTCATCTCTGGGCTAATTGTCTCTGTTTATGTTTAACTGGTCAGAACTTCGGATCAATGTTGAGACAATGTTATGCTACGGTCGGGTCTGCCTCTGTCATATCTTTATGTGTCCAAGCGAACACATATTTGTTCCTTCTAAAATATCCAATATCTCCTATTTTTTCTCTGCCGACAATAAGGCTCCTACAAGCACCTTCTTCTCCGGCTCTACCTCATCCAAAATCACCAAATTCTCGATGGTAGTTTCTGGCCTATCTAGCTCATCCTTTAGGTGTTTTAGGTAGGCTGGTAGATAGTCTTGTGATTGCTATTTGTCAGCCTTTGCAGATCTGTCTCGCTGGACCTTTGTATCTCCCTTTCTGACATCCCGTGCACTCCACTTGAAGTGATGTGGTAGAATTGGTTGGCTTGCGAAGGATCACCCTTGATATCGATGGTATATTGTCCATTCAGGGACTGGAATCTCATTACCTAGTGTAGGGTTGATACCACACCCCTTCACTGCATTGATCCATTTGCGACCCATGATCACATTCACTAGAAACGTACGTTGATAATCAGAAATTTTACTGGAATTACACTCTCTACAGTGTACACCAGTAGTGTTATTGTCCTCATGAGCTTTACCATCGCATTGTTGAATGCTAACACTGGTTTCAAGGTGGGTGATGTGAGACTCTGATCTATCCCCATCTGTTGGAATGCTTCCTAAAAGATGATGTCTAAACTGCTCACTCTGTCTACCAGCACGAGGGATTCCATTGTATCTGCTATGTACAATCTGATTACCAGAGGATCCGAGTGCACCGGTATCAGCATGTCCATTTCTTTATCTGTGAATGAGATCGGTGTTGAGTAAGTGGTTCGTTCTACTTCTAACTTGATGCAGTTCACTTGAAATCCGATGGCCTTCATCTAGTCCTCATTTTCTATGAACCGACGTTCTAATCTGCACTGTTTTCCATGTCCTTATTTGGGCACGTCCGCCCATACACATGAAACATGAGCCTGCCCCTACACCTCATGAGATACTGCTCAGTGTCGATTCAGGTTCTTGTCGGGCACTTCTTTGGCTCTGATACTACTGATAGTTGACTTCACAAGGTAGAGCTCTAATTTCCAGATGTCTATTCCCTTTCAAATACTCCAACAATTTGCCTCTCTTCATAATCTCTTTCAGCTGCCAGTACATGTTCTTACTGTTGGGGGTTCGGGGAAAGGGCGCAGCGGAAGCGCTGTTCGGGCGAAATCGTAATTTAAAATTTTATCAAATTATCGAATAAATTATTCAATATCTAATATGAATAATTTATTCATATTTCACCTAAACTTATTTATTCGATATCAAATAACGACATAAATATATATGAAAGGACGCGAAACTTTTACGAAAAATGATTTTCCGCAAAATGATGCAAAACGCGTTTCTGACCGAACCAACCACCCAACACTTATGTGGACTGCCCAAGTCAGCCCCAATAGTGTTAGGGCAATTCATGGGTTGCCCGAACAGTGACGAACTCACTCTTTGGACAGCCGTCACTCGGTTGGCTCGAAAGTCACCCGGTAACGCCGTTTTTCACCGTTTTCGCTTATTTCAATTCCGAAACACTTTCCGGCAATTGTTCCAACTCCCAAAACACATCTATTACATTCACATGACATCAAATTAATCACAAAATTCTAGTTTTACCAGAACTGATCCAGAAACTGAAATTAACAATTTTCATGCTTTAAATCTAATTTTTCAAGATTAATCCAATTAAACTCAACACTAATCAAAGTCACCACACATGAATCACCCAAGAATAATTCTAGGCATTACAAGAGTGGTCATAACACTCTAGAATAGCAACTCATCATCAAATGATTAATTTGGACAACAATTACAATAATTTCATCCAAATACACTTCACACATGCACACAAGCTTCAAATTCATCATCCACAACCAAAAGCCCCAATTTTCAGAATTGAAGGAACCCTAGAACCTTTCTAAATCATAAAGAAACAAGAAACTAAATTTCCAAGTTTAGGGTTTTGAAGAATTACCTTAAATCTCCTAAATCCTTAGCCTTTTTTCTTGATTTTCCTTCATTTCTTCAGGGTTTCTTCAAACCAAAATTGAGAGCCTTTTTATGGTGTTTTGGTCGGCCATGGATAGATTTAAATGAAGAAGAAAATAATTTTCCCTTTTTATTGCATCTTGACCAACTTTAGTGTATAGTAATGGCATTTTTGTCAATTTTCAATTTAATCAAATTAAATAAAGTAAGCTTTATGTTAAACAAATCAAATTTGTACACATAAGCCTAATTAAAGTCATGCCATTTGTTCCAATAATAAATAAACAAATTTCATAACATTTATGAAAAATGTTTAATTAATTAATTATTCAAATATTTAACAATTAAATATCCAAATAATCAATTAATATAATTATTATATATATATATTTATTTACAATAAATAATAAATACATAAATTTATGGTATGTGTCAAAATCTCATTTGACGAATAATTAATGTGTATATAATCGTATTATATATCAGATACAAATACACAATAATTACGATGGACCAAAAATACCTCTAAGCATGTGTTTTCCTTTAACCGATTAAACAACCCGAATTAACTCATTTAATCCGGTGAAGTATTATGAATAATCCGTATTATTCATACCGCGTTGCCCAATTGCTCAACGAGTACACTTCATATTGTGGAACTCTCTAAGTTTAGGTTTATCCGTCATGAAATCTAATTTCCTATCCATAATCCACTCATTCATGGATTATGACGACCACAAATAATCTCACTAAACTATGCAAGCCGAGGTCATTGCATACGTATAATCCCTCCGTCACGGGCTATCTATATTATACCTAGGGTATAGATAAAAATGTCAAACCTGTTCGGTATAATATAGTCGACTTTCAATTTACGATCTCTAAATAACACTCGGAACTGATTTCCAAAGTTATACCACAGCCATGGATTTACTAGATCGTAAACACGTGAGGATGCCTATGCCATGTACACAGGACTGACGGATCATGTCTTGATACGCACTGGATATCATGAGCATAAGTCCACACCCAACGAACAGGCGAAGGTCTGATCATGAATAGATAGGTGACGTGACTGCCATCAAAGTGTGGAGGATAACTCATATATCCCACTGTGGTATCTCAAGTCAAAGGATCACTATGCTCACTCAACTCAAGAAGATTTCTATTGACGTTGGTGTACCATATATTAGGAAATCTTCAGTGAGTCGTTCAGTGTCTTTTCAAATAAACACCTACATGTCTATACGAGTCTCCCGAGATCATGGTTCATTGGGATAAACCATCGGACCAAGTCACGATATACGACATGTACTGGTCTCAGCGGATTTTACTAACCGATTCGTGTTAGTAAATCTTGACCATGAACTTTATTTAAGGATATACATCTAATAGTGTGCTTCCCAATGTCAATTACAAACTACGTTGTAATTGCGCACTATATTGTAAATCCTAGGGTCTTTGTCTAATATACACGTATCACTAAACCAGATTTTGTTTCTATCTAATCATAATCAGATATCTAATCGTAATTAGATCGAATAATTGTATAAAAGACAATGGTGCTACCATTAAATTAGTAATATTATGGAAAATAGAATTGCTCGTATTTATGAATCAGACATAAATACAATCCGAATTGGCACTCTGAGCACCAACCCTAACAATCTCTCCCACTTGTTCTAGTGCCAATCCCCAGTATCATATACACATCCCAATGTGTATCACATACCGTGGCCCTCAAGAGCTCACTTTGCACTCAAAAGTTAGGCAACAACAAGTAAGCCCGCTTTACAAATCGAGTCTTTCCAACAAACCCAACCATTTTCCTTAACCAACATCTTTCATATTCTACAGAATCCAAATTCTTCATCAATATAACTCAGACATTATATCAACTCTGTACAATAGCTAGTGAGTTGTCTAAGTATATATGGATCAAATCCAAAATACTATAAGACAACTGCAAGCACAAAACTAATATCAACACTTCTAATCATTGAGGTCACTTTGCAACTTCATAAGTCAATACCTCAAAGGTCGCAACTGATTCCACTAGATTAGTAGAATCAATAGTGACACTCCTGCTGTATCTTTTCTGACTTTATATGACATAGACCATCAACTGTCATAATTAGGATCAAAACTAATATGACCTTATGGTTGCAGACTAAATTCTCCATGAATAAGAAACTTGTTCTTAATATCTCTTAGATAACAAGAACATGTTTCAAGATTCATCATATGGTCTACAAGATATCAAAATAACTCGTAACAATTACGATTAAATTGATATATTTAATCGCACATAATATAATATTCATTACGCTATCATCATATGATGCATAAGATTGACTAGAAATTCTAATCAATCTTTCTTTCGACAAAGGAATCATCATTTACGAAATATGAATACTATATATATAAAAGACACGTTAACTAGCAAAAAATTATACTAACTGTCATACAGATAGTCTTACTGTGTCCTTTATTAGATCATATCTAATACGTGACTAATGAGAGTATCTCACAAGTCTCTTAGTTTTATATCATATATAAAACTTTATATCAAATATATGTCAGAAACAACTATCATTGTTTTCACGGAGAAAAGAAGACTTAGGATATATAATACTAGAAAGAAATTTGTATTCTCCCACTGACCCTACTGACAAATACGTATTCTCCATGCTTTGACAAAATTAGACAATCTGACTGTATCAAAATTAGAGAACACGAATTTCCAGAAAGCTTACATGAGTCTACAATAGGCTCTATAAGCTAATATATCAAACTATGATCTTAGTAGAATACAAACTCTAGGGCCATTCTAGAATGAACTCTTCAAACAAAGAAATCACGACGGATCTCTCATTCGAAGAAATCACTCAAGAATGCCATTTTTCATTCTTTAGCCAAAATACACAGTTT
Source organism: Zanthoxylum bungeanum (assembly GCA_019454045.1). NCBI lineage: Eukaryota > Viridiplantae > Streptophyta > Magnoliopsida > Sapindales > Rutaceae > Zanthoxylum > Zanthoxylum bungeanum. Next base: position 37,172 of record SKCR01032208.1, on the reverse strand, counting down.
AATATCAATATTAATCAACAAATCTTTAATTGTTCAATTAGTGCGACTAGAGACAAGTATTCTCAGAATCTACAATAGTCTAGTGAGAATAACCTTTTTCATTGTCATATTATAAAGGTCAAACCTTTATCAAGCTCACTTTGCTTCTGCTGCGCAAACAATTTGCACATTTTATGAACTATTCATAACGAAGGTCAATCAAGTTCAAAACTTGATCGTAGTAAACAATGAAAAATCTTAGATCTATGGTTCAATGGGAAATTCTGAAATCAATATCAAATATCGCTCCCACTATAAATTATTGGATAATTTTCTTCGATAAGAAAATAATAGAATCATTCAATATCAAATACTTTATAAATGATTCGGACATCCTATTGGACTTATACGGAAGTAGACTAAGGGTCATTTCATCTTATTAATTATGTAGTTCCATTAAAATTTATAACTCTCACATTTGACTTCAATAAGTCAAGTCTTTTCTGCAATCGTCAACATCCAATGTTAACCACCAAGTAACAAACTAATTTTATTATTTGGGATCGTAGAAAAGATATTCTATCAAATAGAATGTAATATTCTATTAAATAGAATAAATGATAAATCTTCACTTGTACCTCTGAGGCACAAATACTTTCAATTATATAACAATTATACAAAAGAAAGTTTCAAATTTTAAACTTTTCAAGATTCGAATTTTCTAATATACATATCATATATGTAACTGTAGGAACAAATGGAACCTAAATTAAAAAGACAAAATATCGTTATTGGAGCATAACCCTAAGAGTATTGAAACTAATTCGGTAACACTCAATATCAAAGAATCAAATCATATAAATTCAATTACTCCAACTGACCAATTCCATCAATATGGAATCGTGGAAATTTAATATTGAGTAAGAATCAAATTCATTAAATAAACTTAGAATTAATTGCCATAAATTTATATGTTTGATCATATCAAACATCTTTGAACAATTCAAAGACTCACAATGAATTTCAAAAATATAGTTTTCAACACTACAAATAGAATATCTTTGATCCATTCAAAATATTCTATCCGTGTTTCATTAGAAACATATTGAAAGTTCTTGAACCATTCAAGGCGTTCAACATGTTTTGTATTAGAAACACGTAAGTAATGACAATTCATTAACTAAGTTACGGAGTAAAGAAAACAATCTAAAACAATTTCTAATTCATTAAACTACATACATCCAATGTATTAGTCTAATAAATCTTGTGGTCCAATGACGATCATTGGTTAAATGAGATTTAATCACATCATGAATACAATATTCATTAAATGGATAAGGATATGTGGTGTGAACTCGTATCAGACCATCTTTTACCATAAGGAATAAGCATCTTATGCTTATGTGATAGAATCTCATAAAGCACTATTCTAAGTTATTCAGTTAACCCGATTATATTCTTAATGTTTATCTTTTCATTAATGACACTACTAGTCATATTAAAATATGGAACAACTATTTATAAAGAACAAGTAACTATCCAATAGTCACAAGTTCTGATATCAAATATCAAAACAATCATTAAACATTATTTTAATTAACTAGACGGGAGATCTGGTATCTAATACCTATAGTTGTCGTATTGTGAGAATGATATTCTCTATACACAACTATACACATCTCCTTTCTTAAACTTTATACTTTGTGTTCAATTATTCACAACAATTGTAAATAATTGATTAGCAAACTGTGTCAGACATGTGACTTCTAAAAGGCACTAAAGCTAAGAAATGTCATTATAAGATAAACAAATTCTTAATGCCAGTCAAGAATCTCGAGACATAAACTAATTCAAGTCAATTCTTACTACATAAGAAACAATTCTTCCAATACTATTATATCCAAAAATAGATATCCTATTAGATTACCTAATCGTGACTTAGAAACTAAGTCACTAACCATCTTGATTTTTTAAGAAAATCAAAACAACAGTTCCCAATGGTTTGAACTAATCTAACAATATCTAAGTCTACTGTCTTTCTAGAACCTATTCTAGAAATATGTAACCATAAGTAAAGTCAGAAAACTTATTCAAGTAATAAGCATGCAGTGGATTAGAAGTATAATTCTATAAACAATATAGAACAAAGGAAAACAAAAGCAGTAAATTCCATAAAATTACACACTGCTTTAGTTGTGGATTTTCAACCCAGCAGTGTCTCCCACTACTTTACGTAATACCTTAATCCCCAACGGACAATGGGAATTCAATAATTAAATTGAATTCCATAGTGAGGGTAGGATCCCATGAATATATTTCGACTCACAGCTTTGGCACGATCTCGCCTACGTATATTCATTAGGTAGACAACTCATTGTCAATCACTCACCAGTGACTCCTGATTTTGATCCTGACCGTTTCTCGTTATGACAACTTTGGCACGTTCACAATGAGGCGTATCAAGGCTTCACTTGTCAATGACAAACTCAAGCTACTGATGTAGTCCTGACAGCTTTGGCACGTTCATGATTTCCACTTTCACTTGAATTTGTCCAGTATCAATATACAACCGGAATGGATAAAATCCCATAACCTACACCCTCACAGCTTTGGCACGATCTCAGATGCAGTTATAGAAAGATACTCATAAATAATACTGACAAGACGAACCAAGAAATATGTATCCAATACACGTCACTTTACAGCCTTATATCTAAGCGGAGATTTTCCTCAGGAAGCTATACTCTACATCAAATGCAGAATTTTAATCTAAATCATTTTCTAAACAATTCAATTCTACATATGAAAACATAACATATTTTAACCATTAAATTTCTGTTACATTTTCGTTAGCGTAGAACCGAAAAGTCAAGAAACATATCTAGACAACATGCATGTGCGAACATTAAAATTAGATTATATATCATATATCAAGCATGACTAATGTAATGGATGAAGCATCAGACCTGCTCTGATACTATTTTTGTTGGGGTTTCGGGGAAAGGGTGCAGCAGAAGCGCGGTTCGGGCGAAATCGTAATTTAAAACCTTTTCAAATTACCGAATAAATTATTCAATATCTAATATGAAAAATTTATTCATATTTCACCTAAACCTATTTATTTGATAGCAAATAACGACATAAATATATATGAAATGTCGCGAAGCGTTTACGAAAAATATTTTTCCGCAAAATGACGCAAAACACATTTTTGACCGAACCGACCACCTAACACTTATGGGGACTGCCCAGGTCAGCCCCAATAGTGTTAAGTAAGTTCATGGGATGCCTGAATAGTGACAAACTCACTGTTTGGACAGCCGTTACCCGGTTGGCTCAAAAGTCACCCGGTAACGCCGTTTTTCACCGTTTTTGCTTATTTCAATTCCGAAACACTTTCCGAAAATTGTTCTAAATCCAAAAATAAATCCATTACATTCATATGACATCAAATTCATCACAAAAATTCCATTTTTACCATAATTGATCCAGAAACCGAAATTAACAATTTTCATGCTTTAAATCCAATTTTTCAAGATTAATCCAATTAATCTCAACACCAATCAAAGTCACCATATATGAATCACCCAAGAATAATTATAGGCATTACAAGAGTGGTCGTAACATTCTAGAATAGCAACTCATCATCAAATGATTAATTTGGACAACAATTACAATAATTTCATCCAAATACACTTCACACATGCACACAAGCTTCCAAGTCATCATCCACAATCAAAAGCCCCAATTTTCAGAATTTAAGGAACCCTAAAACCTTTCTAAATCATCAAGAAACAATAAACTAAATTTCCAAGCTTAGGGTTTTGAAGAATTACCTTAAATCTCCTAAATTCTTAGCCTTTTTTTTCTTGATTTTCCTCCATTTCTTCATGGTTTCTTCAAACTAAAATTGAGAGCCTTTTTATGGTGTTTTGGTTGGCCATGGATAGATCTAAATGAAGAAGAAAACAATTTTCTATTTTTATTTCATCTTGACCAACTTTAGTGTATAGTAAGGGTATTTTTGTCATTTTTCAATTTAATCAAATTAAATAAAGTCAGCTTTATGTTAAACAAATCAAATTTGTACACATAAGCCTAATTAAAATCATGCCATTTGTTCCAATAATAAATAAAGAAATTTCATAACATTTATGAAAAATGTTTAATTAATTAATTATTCAAATATTTAACAATTAAATATCCAAATAATCAATTAATATAATTATTATTATATATATGTATTTTTATTTACAATAAATAACAAATACATATATTTATGACATGTGTCAAAATCTCATTTGACGAATAATTAATGTGTATCTAATCATATTATGTATCATATACAAATACACAGTAATTACGATGGACCAAAAATGCATCTAAACATGTGTTTTTGTTTAACTGATTAAACAATCCGAATTAACTCATTTAATCCGGTGAAGTATTATGAATAATCCGTATTATTCATACTGCGTTGCCCAAGTGCTCAACGAGTACACTTCATATTGTGAGACTCTCTAAGTTTAGGTTTATCCGTCACAAAATCCAATTTTGTGTCAACAACCCACCCACTCATGGATTATGACGACCATGGATAATCTCGCTAAACTATGCAAGCCGAGGTCATTGCATACGTATAATCCCTCTGTCAAAGGCTATCCATATTATACCTAGGGTATAGATAAAAATGTCAAACTCGTTCGGTATAATATAGTCGACTTTCAATTTACGATCTCTAAATAACATTCGGAACTGATTTCTGAAGTTATACCATGGCCATGGATTTACTAGATCGTAAACACGTGAGGATGCATATGCCCTGTACACATGACTGACAGATCTTGTCTTGATACGCATCGGATATCATGAGCATCAGTCCACACCCAACGAACATGTGGAGGTTTGATCATGAATAGATCGGTGACGTGACTGCCATCAAAGTGTGGAGGATAACTCATATATCCCACTGTGATATATCAAGTCAAAAGATCACTATGCTTGCTCAACTCGAGAAGATTTCTATTGACGTTGGTGTACCATCTATTAGGAAATCTTCAGTGAGTCATTCAATGTCTTATAAAATAAACACTTACATGTCTATACAAGTCTCCTGAGACTCATGGTTCATTGGGTTAAACCATCGGACCAAGACACGATATACGACATGTACTGGTCTCTGCGAACCGACCCGTGTTAGTAAATCTTGACCAGGAACTTTATTTAAGGATATACATCTAATAGTGTGCTTCCCAATGTCAATTACAAACTACGTTGTAACTGCGCACTGTATTGTAAATTCTAGGGTCTTTGTCTAATATACACGTATCATTAAACCAGATTTAGTTTCGATCTAATCATAATCAGATATCTAATCGTAATTAGATCGAATAAGTGTATAAAAGACAAGGGTGCTCCCATTAAATTAGTAATATTATGGAAAATAGAATTGCTCGTATTTATGAATCGGACATAAATACGATCCGGATTGGCACTCTGAGCACCAACCCTAACACTTACATCTGGCAGTGGTGTGTCTTACCTCTTTGTGAAACTCATAGTACAACCCTTTTCTTGGTTTTTCCTCTGGCACTTTCATCGGCTGTGAGCATACCTTGGTTTTTCACTTTATGGAAGATCTGCTCTAGTGGTAGGGTGAATTCATAAAACATATCATTGTCTTCCCACCTCAGGCCCTTGGGCTCAAACTCATGTATTCCACTCTATTCAATATCTCCTGAGTTTTGACTTCATTTTTGTCTCCCTCAGACTTTTTTTCTTTGAGTCTTGTTTTGTTCATTTCTGGTTCTGCTGCTGCTGCGACCCTAATCTACCACCGTGATCGCAGTAGCTTGAGACATACTGTTTCTATTCTCCATTTCCTTCAGCAGTCTTTCGGCTCTGGCCCGTACTTCTGACATGTCATGTTGAGGCACCTTCAAGAACTCCTCATGAATGTAGGACCTGCTGACCAATCCTCTAACGATGAAGGCCGCCACTAACTTGGAATCTAGGTTGTTGACGATGTTCATCTTGTTAACAAACCTCTGTAAACACTGCATATGAGGCTCATCGTATCTTTGCTCCAGTTGTAGGTCTGTCATAGTAACTTCTGTGGGGTGGTTGTCGTGGTATTGCTTGAAGAACCTTCGCCCCAGGTCTTCGAAACTCCTTATGGATATATCTGGCAATTATAGGAACCAAGAGAGAGCATTGCCTGCAAGAGTGGTAACGAACATCTTGCACATTAGAGCCTTGTTGATGGTCTCTAGTGAGAGCCTCGGTCGAAACTGGACTAGGTGGGCGACTAGGTCTGACTTCCCCGTATATTTGTCGAAACTGGGTAGGGTGAAGTCTTGGGGCTTCAAATTTTCTTCGATCCATTCATGGAATAGGGAAGTAGATATCCCATGATCGCTAGGTCAGCCAAGTCCATAGGGTCTGCACCCGAATGCCCCCAAACTCTTTTGTTATGGCTACCACCAGCTTTTCATCGACAAACTCCTCATTCCAGCGATTGTCCTTTTTGTTGTGACTCAACTCTAAATCTTTGCCTCTCTCTATGCTCTAGCTCTCTCAACGTCTGGCCTTGACCCTTAGAGTCCTCTGCATTGGAACTCGCATCATCAATTTTGATGAGGCTATTTCCTTGGAGTCTTTCACCATGGTTCTTCTATGGTCGCCTCTCCTCTCATGGGTTCTCGACTTCCTTCTTTTTCCCTTTGTCTTTGCTGGGGCCAACCCCCTGAATTTGAGTTTTGAGCACATGGTTTCTTGCTGCGTGGCTTGCATTTGTTCCAAAAATTATTTTTTCATGGCTTGCATTTGGTCTTCCATTTGCTTCATCATTTCGCCCCTCATTGCCAAGATGTCCACTGAAGGTATCAGATGGTTAGATACTTATTCCTCCTAGTGAGCGGCATATACATAGATTATTGACTCTTTATTTCTTGGGGCCATCCTGACTCGTTTCTTGGATTCAATGATTGTAGAAAATCGTGAACATAACTTTTCGTCTCCGTTTCCCACAGATGACGCCAATTTTTGTGTGTAATTAATCTCTCATAAATAATAAAATTAAACAAAATATAAAGATATGTAAAGAGTTCTCTATTATTCCTTGATAAACAAAAGGTCGATCCCATGCTTTAGGATTTTTTACACTATTTATAATATCTCGTTACTAGGAAAATAAACTGACAGCGGTTACATTCCATTCATGTTTCCCATTAACTGGCATACTCCATAAAATCTCGAAACTTCCCTATGCTAGAATATTGTCCAGCTTAAAGAAGCAGAAAATAATAAATTGACTGTCTCATTCATTGTTTAGCAGATTCCTGTCATTAAGGAGCTGATATCTCGAACTCAATTTTCGCACGATCTTTGCTTGTCTTTTTTTGGAACCAAGCCTGAGATGGAACTCTATTGGATAGCTCCAAATTCGGACTCTGACAGAGGTTCTGACTTCAGATTTTGATAATAGATTCTGCAATCGTGCTCTCATATTAGGCTATGCTATCACTCTGATGATAAGTTATGTACCAGACTCGATGATAGATTTTGTTGCTAGACCCTAACGAGGGATTTGGATCCTCTTTGAAATGTGTTTAGCCTTGTGTTATGTGTGTGATTTTTCCTCAAACACATCTGATCAAAGATATCTATCGTGAATTACATCATACATCCGATTTAGAAAATCATAAATATAGGTCTATAATATATTTTCAAAAATTAAAAATAAATAAAAGAACATTTCACCTCTCGATTCCTTTTAGTGATGTTACATAACTGCATCGATTTCTTTCTATTATTAGCTTTGTCAAACTTCAAAAATCTACATAGCAATACATGATTTGTCGTGAAAGCCAGACGGCAAGATGGGTGGTGACGAATTGTCATTTCTGCATTTCACAACTCTGCATTGGAATATTTACATTTTACATCCCCCGATGGAGGGACTATATTGACAATAATGGAACAAATTAAAACAATCCCATAATATTTCACAAATACAAGATTATTTTTTGTTTACTTCGGCATTAAAAAAAATAAAGTACAAAAAATACCTTTTGTTGAAAAACACTACTGATAAATGATAATGACCACAGAAACCAAAATAAAAAGTACAGAACAAATCAAAATACATCAAAAGAAGAAAACAGCTACAGCAGTTGATTACAAAAATCAGTATCTCCCAGCAGTTTCCCTAATCATGGATGATAGAATGAATTAGAATGGAGGCCTCATCAGTTGTTGGAGCCACATCATCTGTTCATATACAAACACAACATTAACTCATCAAACTCTGCAGAATAAATAAAAAAGTGATGGCTAAAAGAATCACTCAATTTTTTTTCAAAATGTATTATGGCTAGAACACAGCCCCCTCTTGAATTGAATTCCTGATTCCACAACACACATACCTGGAAGAGAAGTGTTCAAGTGAGAGACAATGTTATCAATGATGCCACCAGCACCTTCACCTTCTTTCTTCACATCTGCATTTTCTTTAACATTTTCCACAATCTCTTCATTTTTCTTCTCATTTTCTGCTACTCCTTCAGCTTGTTCACTCTGGTGAAAGAAGTTGGATATCACATTCTTGATTAGCCTCCCCCCACCACTATTACCTACTTCTTCCTCTGACCCTGCAGACACCTCATTCCACTTCTTTCACCATGAATGCTTTCAAAAACTTCGTCTTTCTTTTGATTAACTTCATCTCTTGCTCTAGGGCTCAAAGGAGATACCAAGTTTTGAATAATATGATCAAAGAGCCCCCCACCTTTTCTCTCTTCAACTTCTGTTTCTTTTTGGTTGCTATCCTTTTCTCTCTGTTCAATCTCATCTTCTTGTTTACGCAATAAGCTCTCAGCTTCAGTCACAGCATCTTCCATATCTGTTCTCTTTTCAGTTTTTAATTTTATCCCTTCAATAATAATAATAATTTATAGTGTCCCCATGGCCATAAGAGCCCAGGTGACAAACGTCTGCATTGAAGGTATTGTTTAATTAGAAAGCTTTAGAATTATTACACGTACTTCGTAGATATTGCTTATTAAAGCTAAATCTGCCACTACAAGAAGGCCACGTGTCAACCCCAAGCGCAGTCGGTTATGATCTCAATACAAAGTCGGTGGAGACAGACTTGGATTGATTCTGTGTGTAGTGTTTTCTAGAAACAAATTTGATCCTCATTTTATTTTTTAGGATGAATTGTACAGCATTCCTCCTCCAAGGAAAGAGTCGACATTCATAGGAACAATATCATAAACTTCTTTATATATCTTTAGTATGGAGAATGTCACTTTCCCTTTATATTTATAGTCAAAAAAATAATGTCATATTATAAATTTTTTACCATATTTTCCCTTACATAAATAATTAAGAATTTTAATTAAAAAATATATGAAAATTATTATAAAATATAATATTTCAATATAAAATTATTATATAAAAGTAAATGAAAATTATTATTATTTTAAAATTTCAGTTACAAACTAGTTTTCAAACTATATTAAAAAACTGTTTTGAGAAACACGAAAAAAAAAACCGAAAACATAAAATTAGATAAACAGAAATAGTCTTTAAAAGAGAAGCAAAACTATTTTATGTTTTTTCATGGCATAACTTTATGCCGTGATTTAATAATATTATTAAATTTATCCTAAATATAGTATTTTTAAGATAATTATTTTTTTAAAAAATAATAATTTAATAATTTTTAAGATAATTAAAAAATAATAATTTAATAATATTATTTTTTAATTATCTTAAAAAAAACAATTCAAAAACTTATATAAAATAAACAAGATGTGTCAATTTAATTCAATTTCTGCACTTGATTTTATAGTACTTCAAATACAATATCTTAATCATTCTCTTTTTAGTTGTATTTAAATTTTTTTAAATTATTCTTTGAATAAATGAAATAAATTTTTTATAAAAACATTAGATTTTATAATAATTTTATGTTGAAATATATATTTTATAATAATTTTCATATATTTTATAATTAATATAAAGAGTTAATAATGATGTAAAATTATTAATTATTTAGGTAAGGGCAACTATATCTAAAAACTTATAAAATGAAAATACTCTTTTGACTTTTTAACTTCAGAGGGTTTTAGGATATTATTAAAACAATAAAAGATAAGAGGCTATTAATAATAATAATAGGGGGAAAGGGCATTCTCCCTCTTTAGTATGAATCTACATGAATATGAACCTATATGTGAATTAGACTTTTTTCCGATTAAGATTTTTTTTAAAACCTGAAATCTTAAAGTTGTATTTAAACCTAATATGACCCACAATAAATAATGAATAGAGATGGAAATTCGATCCGGATCCGGAAGGATCTTAGTCTACAATATATTTTTACAGACTCAAGTCTTGATTTGAAAGATTCCTACGGATCTGGGTCCGAATCAGGGGTCACATAATTTCGGATCCGGATATCTGAATCCGGTTAATTAAAAAAAATAAAAAATAAATATAATTTATGATATTTTATGAAGTTAATTGATAATTTTTACATGGATCCGATTAATTTTAATTATATTTTATTGAATTTTAGTAGTGACGATTGTCGAGTAATCAGGTCGGGTCGGTATCGAGAAATCAACTATTTGAGCTGTCATATACATCTTTACTCATCGGGTCAGGTGAAGTATATGAACCGACCCGATCCTAACGCTAGGCAGGACGCTCATTCTCCTCGAGCTTCGGCCCTTTGAACTTCGGAAATGGAAATCTCATTTATACCCTTCTTGCTTTGCTGGGATCCAGGTGCCAAAAATCACCATCAACATATGTCCCCTAGTTATGGCTATCAACGAGTTGATGAGTTAGTGCCAGCAACTATAACAGTAGGGTAAAAGTGTTGGGGTTTTATAAGGAATTATGGGTTGGGGCAGCGGAGCACGAAAAACTTAATTTTCCGATTTCAAAAATTTTTCTTGGAAAAATTAAATAAACTTATTTATTTAATTAATCAATACTTAAAATCTGAAATTTTAACCCAAGAAATCATATTTCTTATAATTACCAAATTACCCCAAAATTTTACAAACTAATTATTTTGGTCATTAAAATGTCAAATACATGTTTAATTGATTCCAAATCAATTCCAAAATAATTTATACATAATTTGCAACCAAACCAGAAACTTTTCCAGATTTACGAAACTGCCCAGAATTTTTCCAAAATTAAGAAATCTGCCCAGATTTTTAATTAATTGCAATTTGGCCCAATTTGTTCAAAACACTTCAAGATCAAATCCAATCAATCCCAAATTTGACATACATCAAATATACGTCAAATTATATCATATATATGAAAAGCCCCAAAATTGGTATGGGTTTAGAATCCTAATTTTACAAATTACTCAAATTGGACAATTTACATTAAATTGACAGAATTCAACACTTTAACCATCAAATTATCACACCATTCAAGTCTCACCATCATAAAATTAATCAAGAATAATTATAGGTTAATTATGAATGGCTAAGTAACTCAAGAATGACAACTTTAATTTTCTAATTAATTTATTAAGCTTAATTACAATAATAAGCAAATAAATTAATCATACATGCTTAACATCCTCATACAAGCTTCCAACACATTTAAATTATATACTTAAGGAGTAAAGAAAATTCTAAGCATCACAAATTGAAGCCTAGATTCATGGAAACAATTTCCTAATTGAAGAAAGTTGGAAATTACTTACAAATCCAAGAGTTTGTTGATGGATTTCCTTTTTCCTTCAAACTTTTCTCTCAACCTTCCTTTGTAAAATATTTGTTGAAATTGTCTAAGTGTTGGAAAAATGAAAAAAAAAACCATTTTTGTATAATTTTCCCCTTTGGCCGATTATACTAACCAAAAATAAACAATAATTCATTTATTATTGTAACAATATCATTGGTCCACATTTTTAAAGATAACATTTACCTTTAATAAAGTTAACTAAAATATATATGCCAATGATATCAAGCCAAATAAAAGATAAATCATTACATAAGATATATATTTATTTAATTAAATACAAATATCCTAATATATGTATTATATTTACTTTAAATATTGAAATACATATATATTAATGATATATGTCAAATATCACAATTTGATATTTTATTAATGTGTATTTATAAAATCAAGTATTAAATACAAATATACATTAATTCGAAAATGACCGTTAGGTCCCGATAGCATGTATTTTTCGTTTAACCATTAAACGAGTTATAAATAATCAGTATTATTCATAACAGTTGCCCTAGTTCTCTACGAGTATATCTCATTAGTGAGAATCTTTAGATTCAGAAATATCCGTCAAGGAATTAAATTTCGTGTCCATAATTCACACACCCGTAAATTATGACGAACACAGATAAACTCTCTGAATCATACAAGTCGAGGTCACGACATACATATAATCCATCTGTCACAGGTATCCGGATTATTCCAGAGATATAGATACAAAGGTCAAATCTCTATAGATATAATCACATCGACGTTTCTATTAACAATCCCTCAAAAAATACTTAGAACTAATTTCTACAGTGTACCACGGGCCCATGGATTTAACATATTGCTAATTCCATATTGAATACTTATGCTCTGTACACAGAGCTGACAGATCCTTTCTTGACACACACATGATATCCTGAGCATAAGTCAACACCCAACGAACAGACGGAGGTCTGATCTAAATAGATCGGTGATGTGACTACCATCTAAGTATGGAGGATAAATCAGATATCCACAGTGGTATCTCAAGTCAAAGAATCAATATGCTCACTCAATCCGAGAAGATTCTTATTGACGTTGGTGTACCATCCATTAAGAATCTTTGGTGAGTCGTTCAGTGTTTATCTGCTATAAACACCTACACGTCTATACGAGTCTCCAAGACTCATGGTTCACTGAGAAACCATCGGAATCCAAGATTCCAATATACGACATATACCAGTCTCAACGGGTTTACTTTACTGACCAAGTAATGTAAACTTTGACCGAGAACAGTCTAAGAATGACAACGTCATGATACAACTCAATGTCAGTTGCAACGCTTTTGCAACAGTATCATAACTAATCATTCTAAGGTCGGTTACGTCTTTACCATATTAAAGAAGAAGTTATATAAAAGAAACTGTTCATTTTATTCAAAATAAAATGTTGCATTAGTATTTACAAGGAAATACATAATAAAATTGGAGCTCTAAACACCAACCTGATAAAAAGCAGACTGGCCTCGGGTCGGTATCTCGCCTTCAAACTGCTACAGTCTTCTTTGGCCTGAATTGATTGGTCTCCAAGTTGTTATGTGCTCGGGTTGGTAAGTTACTTATACCACTTAAGGATGTTGTCTTGTCCTGCCACCATAAATACCCATCTTGATCCTCTAAAAACCGACCCTAGGAAATCGTAAAGTCATCATTACCTCCTTATATGTTTGTCAAATCACCTAGGGGTTCTTCCTTCTCATTTCTGCCATGTGTCACACGCTTATGGATTGTACGCCAAATTGGCATAACCGACTAGTTTCGAGCCAACTGAAAGGTTTCTCTATCTCGACCATTCATTTGAAATCCAACCAGTGAGATCAACCCACTGCTGCACGTGGCGTCCATCCGAGCCACCTATCCTGATCAAATGGTCAGGACTGCCCCGAGCTGTCTATAAGAAGAGCCAATGTATGCCCATTATCTCTTTTGCGAACTCTTCTTCCTAAAAACAAATTGTGCGTTATCTATCGAGCTCTGCGACTCCAAATTTTCATCAACCGATGAAGTCCCTCAACTATTTCTTCATTTAACAAGTAAGCTCTACAACAAACTTCTCCTTGCTCACTTCATGTTTTTCCATATTGTTTGGGTTGCTCTATATTTTTTATGTATGTGCTTTGTTATCTAGGTAGTTCTTATTTGTGGGTGGGCTGCTCATTTGAATACATGCTCTCTATCGACTTTTTCTGGGTTTTTTATTTAAGAGGCGTGTGTTTTTAGGTTTTTGGTGTGTATTTTTATGGTGTTTCTGGAGAAATTTATGATTCTGTCATCGTTAGGATATTTTAGAGCTTTTATAGGATTAGACCTACGGTAGTGATGAACACTACATCCTTACTTTCAACGTGCTTTACTAATGGATATTGTTGACTAACCTTCTAACTCGGGTCCTGCCATGACATGAATGTCCAACGTCGAGTCCTCATCCTTTGCTCCCCTGGAGATCAAATCTCCTACTCTTCCTCCGTAAACAACTACCCTCAGATCAAAATCTGAGAGTCTTGAGGATCTTGATACAGCCCCTACCCCTTTCGAAGAAGAATACTACTCTTACCATCATCGGGTACCCCGACCTAATCCTGAGCGTGCTCATCTTAACCTTTCAAAATTGGACATGAACCAACCTTCCACAATTACAGAGGCCGCATTGGGTAGTTTGAGGGAGAGGTTTTCCATACCAGATGACATTCAATTAGAGGTTCTGATTGCACTTGACTGTACGAGCCAACCTAATGAGGGTTCCGTGGCACTATGCTCGGTTTTCCTCAAAGTTGGATTACAACTGCCCATACCAGAGTATTTTGCAAGGATACTGTCCTCCATGGAAATAACCTATTGTCAGCTAAATCTGAACTGTTAGAGAATACTGACCAGCCTCCACGTGATCTGGCACCAGGCTAGCATGGGTGAACTTCTAAACTTTTTCAGCTTATTGGAGTAACCTCCATAAAGTTAGCCATCGAGTTCGAGTTAGAATAAGGAAGGTCGTGGGATTCACGAGCCAATGCAAAGATATCATCAATTCCTATGCTCTTACCGACTCAGGCCTTATCCCGAGCATTCCTTCATCTATACCAAAGCGACTTGGTAGATTCCACCCAAACTACTAACACATTCTCTGAGGCTTTAATGTCATGGTTGGTGCTCTGAGCGCCAATTTTATTATGTATTTCCTTGCAAATACTAATGTAACATTTTATTATGAATAAAATGAACAGTTTCTTTTATATAACTTCTTCTTTAATATGGTAAAGACGTAACAGACCTTAGAATGATTAGTTATGATACTGTTGCAAAAGCGTCGCAACTGACATTGAGTTGTATCATGACGTTGTCATTCTTAGATAGTTCCCGATCAAGGTTTACACTACTTGGTCGGTAAAGTAAACCCGTTGAGACTGGTACATGTCGTATATTGGAATCTTGGATTCCAATAGTTTCTCAATGAACCATGAGTCTTGGAGACTCTATAGACGTGTAGGTGTTTATAGCGAATAAACACTGAACGACTCACTGAAGATTATTAATGGATGGTACACCAACGTCAATAAGAATCTTCTTGGGTTGAGTGAGCATAGTGATTCTTTGACTTGAGATACCACTGTGGATATATGAGTTATCCTCCACACTTAGATGACAGTCACGTCACTTATCTATTTAGATCAGACCTCCGTCTGTTCGTTGGGTGTGGACTGATGCTCAAGATATCCTGTGTGTATCAAGAAAGGATATGTCAGCTCTGTGTACAGAGTATAGGTATTCAATATGGATTTAACAATATGTTAAATCCATGGGCTCGTGGTACACTGTAGAAATTAGTTCAAAATGTTATTAATGGATTGTTAATAGAAACGTCGACGTGATTATATCTTTAGAGATTTTACATATGTATCTATATCTCTGGAATAATCCGGATAGATGTGACGGAGGGATTATACGTATGCAGTGACCTCGACCTGTATGGTTTAGAGAGTTTATCCATGTTCGTCATAATTTACGGGTTGGTGAATTATGGACACGAAATTTGATTTCGTGACAGATATGTCTGAACCTAGAGAGTCTCACTAATGAGATATACTCGTAGAGCACTAGGTCAACTGTTATGAATAATGCTGATTATTTATAACTCATTTAATGGTTAAACGAAAAATACATTCAATCTGGACCTAACAGTCATTTTCGAATTAATGTGTATTTGTATTTAATACTTGATTTTATTAAATACACATTAATAAAATATCAAATTGTGATATTTTACATATATCATTAATATATGTATTCGAGATGTTTAATGTAAATATAATACATATATTTATGATATTTATATTTATTATTTAATTGCTTAATTGTTAAATAATTAAATTAATTAATAAAATAAATATCTTTTGTAATGCTTTTGCTTTTAAATGGCTTGATACCATTGGAACACATTTTGGTTCACTGTATTAAAGGTAAATGTTATCTTTAAATTTTGTAAAATGTGAACTAATGAAAATTGAACAAAATTAAATAATTTTTATTTTATTTTTCTTGTGAAATTCGTCCATGATGGAATTTGTCTAACAAAATTATTTTTTTTCATTTTTCAAATACAACACAAGTTTCACAAATATTTTACAAAGTAAGGTTGAGAGAAAAGTGAGAAGAACAAAGGAAATTCATCAACAAACTCTTGGAATTTGTAAGTAATTTCCAACTTTCTTCAACTATGAAATTATTTCCATGAATCTAGGTTTCAATTTGTGATGCTTAGAATTTTCACTATTCCTTAAGTATGTAATTTAAATGTGTTGGAAGCTTGTTTGAAGGTGTTTAGCATGTATGATTAATTAATGAGCTTATTAGCCGTAATTAAGCTTATTAAATCAATTAATAATCAAAGTTGTCATTCTAGAGTTGCTTAGCCATTCATAATTAACCTATAGTTGTTCTTGAGTTTTTTCATGATGGTGAGACTTGATTGGTGTTGTATTGGATTGATTAAGTGTTGAATTTTTCAATTTAGTGTAAATTGAACAATTTGTGTAATTTGTGAAGTTAGGGTTCTAATCCTAGTCCAATTTTGCGGCATTTCATATATATGATGTAAATTGATGTATATTTGATGTATATTAAATTTGGGATTGATTGGATTTGATCTTGACATGTTTTGAACATTTGGGGCCAAATCATAATTAAGAAAAGTTCAGGGGTGCTCTCGGTTTTTGGAGAAAAATTGAGGGTTTGTGTTACAAATTGTATTTTCATGTATTAGACATGTATAAATTATTTTGGGATTGATTTGGAATCAATTAGATATGTATTTCACTATTTAAGGACCAAAATGATTAAATTGTAAAACTTTAGAGCAATTCGGTAATTAATAGAAATTTGATTTCTTGGGTTAAAATTTCAGATTTTAAGTATTGGTTAATTAAAAAAATATTTTTATTTAATTACTACAAGAAAAAATTTTGAAATCGGAAAAATCTGTTTTTCGCGTTCCGCTGCGCTAACCCTGTAATTCCATATAAAACCCCAACAAAAATGGTATAAGAGCGAGTCTGATTCTGAACACCCGATATATGATTATGCCTTTAAAATTCAATCTTTACTTTAATCTTGACTTTATTCATGCATGTGTTTATTTAATTTGATTAAATAAAATAAAAGCATCTTTTGCGGAAAAATCCCTATTTGTAAATAAGGTTTTTAATTTATATATATTTGATGTATATTAATTGGTATGTCTTGTCAATACCGCTTATCGATAAATTTTATGCGAACGTGCTAAAACTATGAGGATATGGCCGGTAGAAATTTATGTGTACCAGATATATTTGATATTAGGTGAATTCAAGCGAAAGCGGAATCCTGAACGTGCCAAAGCTGTCAGGGTTTCGCAAGTATTTTGAATTCATCATTGAAAAGTTTAACCTTAGTACACCTCCTTGTGAACGTGCCAAAGCTGTCACAATGAGAAACGACCAGGACCGAAAACCCAAGAGTCACTATTGAGTGATTGACAATGGGTTGTCTACCTAATGAATATACGTATGCGAGAACGTGACAAAGCTGTAAGATGAAATATATTCATGGGGTCCACCTTTCACTATTATTTTATGATTTGATTATCGCATGTTTTGTATTCTGTTTGGGGATTATAGTTTTGCATGAAATAGTGGGAGGGGCATTTTTAGATTAAAAATCCATGATCTAGTTAATGCTTTTTGATATGATATGAAATTATTTTATCTTTTTATCTGCTAACTGTTGATTCGCTGTCTATTTGATATATTTACGATGGCGGCACCTCCGACCAATCATTTTTGCTCGTATGCTTGATACGAATAAGCTAAAAGGCGCTGAGAACTTTGCGGATTGGGATATGGATTTGAGGATTGTCCTCAATTCCGAAAAACTGGGATACATTTTAGAAGGTCCATTACCGCTTGCTATATCTCCATATGCATCTCTTGAAGAACATGAGACTTTCCAGAGATGGAAGGATGATGATTTGAGGGTTAAATCAGTCATCATGAGTTCTCTTTCTTCTGAGTTTAAGAAGACTTACTTTGAGATGCACGATGCATATAGCATGATGACATAACTTCGTGAATCGTTCATGAGCCAGGAATAGGTCGTGGTTCATCGAGTTTCAATGGAACTGTTCCATTCTAAACTTGATGAGGGGCAGGTTGTGAGCCCACATGTGCTTCATTTGATCGAGCAGTTGAGGCGCCGGGATTTCCCTCTCAATGAAACTATTGGACGTAGTATCATTCTCGGTTTACTCCCGAAGTCATATCGCCAGTTTGTTATGTATTTCAACATGAATGGGATTCACCGCTCTTACCGTGAGTTCTATAAGATTCTTCTCACAACAGAGGAAAATTTGAGGAAGGGAGTTCCGACTCGCCTTCCGAAACCCACTTCACTCTCCGCTTCTTTCTAATCCAAGTCGAAGGGGAAGAAGACAAAAGGAAAGAAAAAGAAGGGTTTCAATATTCCTCCATAGGGTAAGACGATGATGCCCAATAGAGCTTCTGAAGATAAGTGCCACCACTGTCAGAAAGTCAGGCACTGGAAAAGAAACTACCCGGACTATCTCGCACAAATAAGGAAGGAAAGAGCATCGACATCATATACTTTTATTTTTCTTATTATTGATGTCTCATTGGCTTGTGAAGTTATGATATCTATTTGGATTTTGGATTCTACTTGTCCTATTCATATTTGCAATACGTTGCAAATGTTGACGAAAATTAGACGGCTGAAATCTGGGGAGATGCAGTTGCGATTCGGGAGTGGCGACTCTCTGGATGCGGTTGCAGTGGGCATATGCAAGATTCTTTTTCCCAGTGGGAGACTTTTGTTAAATGACTGCTATTTTGTGTAGGACGTGTGGCGAATATTATGTCTATTTTTGTATTAGATACTAAATGATATAATGTAAATATTAAGAATCGTTCTTTGTATTTATATGATAGTTATAATATTCAGATCTTTTGTTGTCTAAACGAGCATGGTCATTACATATTGCGTACCTCACAAGATATCTTTAATACTGGAATTAATAAATGTAAACAATCTGATATAAATAATACTGAATTATGGCATATGTGGTTAGGTCATATAGGCGTGAAACGCCTAACCCAATTGGTTAAGAATGGTTTGATACATGATCTCACCATTGAACCCTATCCAACTTACGAATCTTGTATTGAGGGTAAAATGACCAAAGCCCCATTTTCTGGTGTTGGACACCGAACCACTGACTTATTGGAACTTGTACATTATGATGTATGTGGTCCCATGAGTCAGACTGCACACAGTGGTTATTCATACTTCATTACCTTTACCGATGATTTTTCACGGTACGATTATGTTTATTTGATGAAAAATAAATTGGAAACCTTTGAAAAGTTCCAATAATTCCGAAATGAAGTTGAAAAACAGACTGGTCAATATATTAAATGCCTTCGATCTGATCGAGGCGGTGAATATATGAGTGGAAAGTTCACTGATTATTTAAAGGAGAATGAGATTCTTGCTCAATATACTCCAAGCACTCTGCAACACAATGAAGAGCCAGATAGGAGAAATCAGACTTTATTGGATATGGTTAGATCGATGTTGAGTTATACATATTTACCCTATTACTTATGGGGTTATGCTCTTTTAACTGCCACACATCTTTTGAACAAGATTCCTTCTAAAGTTGTTCCTATGACTCCGTATGAGATATGGACCGGTAGGAAACTGAATCTTAGTTATGTTAAGATTTGGGGTGTCCTACATACTTCAGGATGGCTCAGCAAAATAAGCCTTTGCCTCGAGGGCAGACGTTTAGGTTTGTTTGATATCCTTCAAATACGAAAGGTTATTTGTTCTATGATACCGAGCATCGAAATGTGTTCATAGCTCACTTCGCAAAATTTCTAGAAATAGAATTTTTGGCAGAAGGTGGTGATCATAGACAGGTTGAACTTGAAGAAGTACAACCCGAAACCAACAGACTAATGGAGGAACCTGTAGTTCAAGAAGATAAAGAACCTTTAACACATACACTCCGTAGGTCGCAAAGGGCATCTAGACATTCTGGAAGGTTGTATTTGATACAAGAAAAGAGTCTGGATGTGCTCTTAGTTAAAGATACTGACCATTTTACCTATAGAGAATCGATGTTGGACATCGACTCTGTGAAGTGGCAAGACGCCATGAAATCCGAGATTGACTCAATGTATGAGAATCAAGTTTGGAACTTGGTTTCGCTTCCTGAAGGAATTGTTCCTATCAATTTTAAATGGATTTACAAGAGGAAGTGTGGGCCCGATGGAAAGGTTGAAACCTTTAAGGCCCGACTGGTAGCTAAAGATTACTCGCAGCGACCTGGTGTCGACTATGATGAAAATTTTTCGCTAGTTGCAATGTTAAAGTCTATTAGGATTTTGTTGTCAATTTTCGCTTATCATGATTACGAGATTTGGCTAATTGATGTCAAAATGGCTTTTCTAAATGGGTTTCTTGATGAAGAAATCTATATGGAACAGCCGGAGGGTTTTGCATCCAGTGAAAACTCGGGCATGGTATGCAAGCTGAAGAAGTCCATTTATGGACTTAAACAAGCTTCACGAGTTGGAATCTTCGATTCGACGAGATAATCAGATTGTCTGGTTTTCTCAAGAATTCGGAAGAATCTTGTGTGTATAAGAAGGCCAGTGAGAGTATGGTGGTATTTTTAATTCTCTATATTGACAACATCCTTATCATTGGTAATGATATAAGGATGATGTAAGGCGTCAAAGCTTACCTCTGTAAGAATTTCTCCATAAATGATATGGGTGAAGCTTCTTATGTCTTAAGCATAAAACTCTATAGAGATAGATAAAGGAAGCTTGTTGGGTTATCACAATCAACGTTCATAGATAAGATCTTAGAACGGTATAATTTTGGTAACTGTAAGACAACAAACATACCGTTCAGACATGGCTTACATCTTTCTAAGAAGAAGTATCCGTAAACAGAAGATGATAAGATTAGAATATCTAATCAACCTTATACTTCGTGTTTGGGAAGCATCATGTATGTCATGTTATGTACTAGGCCTGATATCAGCTTCGCAATTACTGTGACCAGCAAATATCAGTCCAATCCCGGAAATGACCATTGGATGGCCATTAAAGATATCCTCAAGTATCTTAAAGGTACAAAGGATAAGTTTATCATCTATGGAGGAAACAAATTGCAAGTTAACGGGTATACGGATTCCGATTTCTAATCGGATCCTGATGAAAGAAAGTCTACATCAAGATTCATGTTTACCCTTAATGGAGGTCTAGTTTGTTGGAAGAGTTCCAAAACAGAGGTCGACAGCTGTATCCACCACAGAGGTGGAATATATTGCAACTTCTGAAGCTGCAAAGGAAGTTATTTGGGTTAGGAACTTTATCACAGAATTGGGAGTAGTCCTAAGTATCGAGAATCTGATTCCGTTATACTAGGATAATACTGGAGCCATTACGCAAGCAAAAGAACCAAGGGCGCATCAGAAGTCGAATTATGTGGAACGAAAGTAGCACATCATTCGAAAGATTGTGTCGCGAGGGGATATTGTCGTGTGCAAGGTACCGAGTGAAGATAATGTAGCAGACCCGCTTACGAAGGCCATACCTCTGAATTTATTTGATAAACACGTGGAGTCAATGGGTATTAGATACAATCGATATTGACACTAGAGCAAGTGGGAGATTTTATTAGGGTTGGTGCTCTTAGAGCCAATATTTCCTTGTAAATACTAATATAAAATTTTATTTTGAATATTGAACAATTTCTTTTATATAACTTCTTCTTTAATATAGTAAAGACATAATAGACCTTAGAATGATTAGTTATGATACTGTTGTAAGAGCGCCGCAAATGACATTGAGTTGTATCATGACATTGTCATTCTTATACAGTTCCTGGTCAAAGTTTACACTACTTGGTCAGTAAAGTAAACCCGTTAAGACTGGTACCTGTCGTATATTGGAATCTTGGATTCCGATGATTTCTCAATGAACCATGAGTCTTAGAGACTCTTATAGACGTGTACGTGTTTATAACGGATAAACACTGAACGACTCACCTAAGATTCTTGATGGATGGTACACCAACGTCAATAAGAATCTTCTCGGGTTGAGTGAGCATAGTGATTCTTTGACTTGAGATACCATTGTGGATATATGAGTTATCCTCCATACTTAGATGACAGTCACGTCACCGATCTATTTAGATCAGACCTCCGCCTGTTCGTTGGGTATGGACTAATGCTCAGGATATCCTGTGTGTATCAAGAAAGGATATGTCAGCTCTGTGTACAAAGCATATGTATTCAATATGGAATTAGCAATCTGTTAAGTCCATGGGCGTGATACACTGTAGAAATCAGTTCTAAGTGTTATTAAGGGATTGCTAATAGAAACGTCGACGTGATTATATCTATAGAGATTTGACATTTATATCTATATCTCTGGAATAATCCGGATAGCTGTGACAGAGGGATTATACGTATGCAGTGACCTCGACCTGTATGATTCAGAGAGTTTATCTGTGTTCGTTATAATTTACGGGTGGGTGAATTATGGACACGAAATTTAATTTCATGACGGATATGTCTGAACCTAGAGAGTCTCACTAATGAGATATACTCGTAGAGCACTAAGGCAACTGTTATGAATAATACTGATTATTTATAACTCGTTTAATGGTTAAACGAAAAATACATGCAATCATGACCTAATGGTCATTTTTGAATTAATGTGTATTTGTATTTAATACTTGATTTTATTAAATACACATTAATAAAATATCATATTGTGATATTTGACATATATAATTAGTATATGTATTCGAGATATTTAATGTAAATATTATACATATATTTAAGATATTTGTATTTATTATTTAATTATTTAATTGTTAAATAATTAATTTAATTAATAAATAAATATTTTTTGTAATGATTTTGCTTTTAAATGGCTTGATACGGTTGTAACATATTTTGGTTCACTGTATTAAAGGTAAATGTTATCTTTAAATTTTGTAAAATGTGAACTAATGAAAATTGAACAAAATTAAATAATTTTTATTTTATTTTTCTTGTGAAATTCGTCCATGATGGAATTTGTCTAACAAAATTATTTTTTTTTCATTTTTCAAATACAACACAAGTTTCACAAATATTTTACAAAGTAAGGTTGAGAGAAAAGTGAGAAGAACAAAGGAAATTCATCAACAAACTCTTGGAATTTGTAAGTAATTTCCAACTTTCTTCATCTATGAAATTATTTCCATGAATCTAGGCTTCAATTTGTGATGCTTAGAATTTTCACTATTCCTTAAGTATGTAATTTAAATGTGTTGGAAGCTTGTTTGAAGGTGTTTAGCATTTATGATTAATTAATGAGCTTATTAGCCGTAATTAAGCTTATTAAATCAATTAATAATCAAAGTTGTCTTTCTAGAGTTGCTTAACCATTTATAATTAATCTAGAATTTTTCTTGAGTTTTTTCATGATGGTGAGACTTGATTGGTGTGGTATTGGATTGATTAAAGTGTTGAATTTTTCAATTTAGTGTAAATTGAACAATTTGTGTAATTTGTGAAGTTAGGGTTCTAAACCTAATCCAATTTTGGGGCGTTTCATATATATGATGTAAATTGATGTATATTTGATGTATATTAAATTTGGGATTGATTGAATTTGATCTTGACATGTTTTGAACATTTGAGGCCAAATCGCAATTAAGAAAAGTTCAGGGGTGCTCTCGGCTTTTGGAGGAAAATTGAGGGTTTGTGTTACAAATTTTATTTTCATGTATTAGACATGTATAAATTATTTTGGGATTGATTTGGAATCAATTAGATATGTATTTCACTATTTAAGGACCAAAATGATTAAATTGTAAAACTTTAGAGCAATTCGGTAATTAATAGAAATTTGATTTCTTGGGTTAAAATTTCAGATTTAATAGTATTGGTTAATAAACAAATATGTTTATTTAATTAATACAAGAATTTTTTTTGAAATTTCCGCTTTCCGCTGTGCTAACCCTGTAATTCCGTATAATACCCCAACACTTAACTTCTTCCTTCCGCTTTTACCCTTTTCATACTCTAACCGTTCTTTCTTGCAGGAATATCAACCTCAAGGAATCCTATGGCGAAAGTCCAGGACAACAAGCCAGACTGGGCGGGTCCAGCAGCGCTCGAGGATGTATTACCACTCCAGTCCCGTATGAAGCCAAAAGGAAATATGTATCATCCACAGGGCCATATAGGACTTCCCGAGCCTCGCAAGCTATTACTGTCCTCCCCATTAACCCGAGCTTCTGTCACCCCTCCTCAACCATCCAAAAAACGTCTGCACATGGTTGGGGAAGATCGTCCTGACGAAGACCTTTGCCCATATAAAACTGATCCGTATGAGATGTTAGGGTTGGTACTCAGAGCGTCAATCTAGATTATATTTATGTATGATTCATGATTACGAACAATACATATTTCCATAATATTAGTTATTTATGGTCACACCTCTTGTCTTTTATATAGATATTCGATTTAATATCGATTAGATTGAAACTAAATCCGATTTAGTGATATGTATATATTAGACAAATGCCCCAAGATTTACAACGTAGTGCGCAGTTACAACGTAATTTGTAATTGATATTGGGAAATGTCATTATAAGTTGTATATTCTCAAAGAAAGTTCCTGGTCAAGATTTACTAACACGGGTCTATTAGTAAAATCCGCTGAGACCAATACATGTCATATATTGAGACTTGGTCTGATGGTTTATCCCAATGAACCATGAGTCTCAAGAGACTCGTATAGACATGTAGGTGTTTATTTGATCAACACCGAAGGCCTACCAAAGATTTGCTAATAGATGGTATACCAACGTCAATAAGAATTTTCTCGAGTCGAGTAACATAGTGGTTCTTCGACTTGAGATAACACTGTGGATATATGAGTTATCCACAGTGTTTGATGGCAGTCACTGTTGGGGCAGTTGTGGAACACCTAGGGTTGGATCGGTGCCCCGGGCAGCGGAAATGGGTCTATCCTATGGATATCAAGTATGGGTGTAATTTTAAATTATTTAATGAAATAATATATTCCATTACAAGTGTATAGGAAAAAACCGAGACTGAATCAGATTCCGGAAACTCCCGAATGAACAAAAACAAAATTATCGCGCGCGTACTCGCGTAGGCGCGTGCTACAGTGCACGCGCGCACTGTAGCAATCAGGTCTCCACACAATTTTTTTTTAATTCATTTTTTTCCTTTTCATTCAGCTCACATTCCAGTGAGCTGATTCCGGTCTTCCCTAAACACTTCAAAAACACCCAAAATTAATTTTAATTTCAAAACCAACATTAACACATGTTATATAATAAAAATCAAGTTTTTCAAAATATCAAATATTTTTACAAAAATATAAATTTATTCTAAATACTCATTTGCATAAATTTTGAATCCATTACACAAACCAAATTATAATCCAAATAAGAAATGTCTCGTGAACAATTCTAGGTCACCCAAAGTTGGTCAAGTGATTCTAGAATGGTAGCCATAGCTCTAAGCTTTAATCAAGAGTTCCAAACTCTAATTAATTGTTCCATGTCCAACATGAACATCTTTGGCCTAATTACAAGCATGTTGTGTTTATACTTCCATATCATCCTAACATAATTTATTAGCCTTATTTCAACATTAAACTATGTGATCATGTATCTAATACATAAATAAACATAGCTTAAGATAAGAT
This sequence comes from Zanthoxylum bungeanum, assembly GCA_019454045.1. Taxonomy (NCBI): domain Eukaryota; kingdom Viridiplantae; phylum Streptophyta; class Magnoliopsida; order Sapindales; family Rutaceae; genus Zanthoxylum; species Zanthoxylum bungeanum. Next base: position 11,095 of record SKCR01032208.1, on the reverse strand, counting down.
CAAACATTACCTAGTAAGCTTGATGCAAGACCCAATCTACTTCTCCTTTGTTGAAATCGTCGGAGAACCTCCAAGGTGTGCAAGCTTGACTTCAAGATCCAATCTTATTTCCAATGCTTCCAAGCTTCACTTCAAGATCCAATCGTGATTTCTCCTAGATGAAATATTGTTGAGACCTCACAAGCTTCTCTAAACACTTCTCTAACTTAGGCTAATCTCTCAAGAATTTATTTATGCTTGTATTTGAACTTGTAATTAAAACCTTCCTAAAGCTTGCTATTTATAGCAAAACTTAGGTAATTTTTAATTAATAAAAGTTGTAATCAACTTTTAAGTGGGCTTAATCTAATTTGTCCAAATATGTATAATTAGGTGTGACTAATCTTCATTGTCTCCCACTTTGATTTAATCCAATTAAATCAAGCCAAGGATTAGGAAATAGATTAGTTAAATGTTTGCCACCTTGATTTAATCCAATTAAATCATGCCAAAACCACATATTATTACATACTTACAATTACCATAATATCCTCAAATGATAGAGATAATTATGATTTTATAATTAAGCCATTGTGTAATTATGGAATTAATCCAATTAGGTCAAAGTAAATAATCAATGTTATCCAATAACATTTGATTATCTTAGTTGATAATTATAATATCGAATATTATCTTTTATAAAAAAATAATCGGCTACCCAAGTGCTCAACGAATACACTTCATATTGGGACTCTCTAAGTTAAGACACGTTCGTCATATAAATATAGCTAATATGTACGTAATTCGGCCACCTCCGAATTCACGAAGAACACGAACGACCTTTCTGAACTATACAAGTCGAGGTCATCACATATGTTTAACAATCCCTTTGTCATATGCTATCTGAGTTGTGCTTAGGAAACATAGAATATACCGTCAAGTTTTCGAGGCGCACATCTCATGTCGACATGTCCACGATTCTTTACAACTGATGCGATCCACCCTAGGTGATCGGCTTTGGCCAAAGTCTTTAAGAATCTTGACTTACCTCATATGGATACCCAAACCCTTATGGTACACATAAGGGCCGACAGATCCTATCTTGCTTCGCACTTGATTTCTGAGTGCATCGGTCCACACCCAACGAACATCTAGAGACCAGACCATGAAAGGTTTCTGACATACATGGCATCTATGTGTGGGGGATCTCACACAAAATCAATTTTATCTTATATTCAAAGGATTACATATACTACTCGACTCGAGGAGATTCCTATTGACGGTGGTGTGTACTTCCAACTATTTGGAATCACATGTGAGTCATTCAGTATTCGCTCCAACGAATACCCACATGTCTATACGAGTTTCCAAAACTTATTGTACATCGCGTTAAACCATTGGAACTCCAATTCCAATATACGACATGTGCTAGTCTTCTAGGTTATAGGAATTCCACCGTTATTCCAAAACCACCGACTATGAATATTTACTTTAAGAATAGTTTACACCTAGTGTCAAGACTACTCTAAGGTCGATGTCATTCTTAGCATATCTATACATCAATTTAATACGCGTAATGACAATAACATTATAAGGTATGAAATGAAAAATGTAGTTATTTTATTAATAAATAATAAAATATACAAATCGGATTGGCACTCCAAGCACCAACTTCATCAAACTCCCACTTGCTTAGTGCCAATCTGGATGGTACCGTAGTCTCATCTCCTCCACATGTTTATCGAATAACTTAGGAGGTAAGGCCTTGGTAAGCGGGCTTGCTATGTTGTCTTGTCATTGAACCTTCAAGACCACTATGTCTTTTTGTTCAATAATCTCTCTAATTACGCGGTATTTCCTTTCCACATTTTTAGACTTGGAATGTGCCCTCGGCTCCTTAGCCTATGTGATGGCTCCGTTATTATCACAGTATAATGGAATCGAATCCGCAATACTAGGCACAACGCCAAGCTCTGTGATAAAATTTCTAATCTAAGTAGCTTCTGAAGCCGCTATAAATTTCACCTCAGTGGTGGAATCAGCTGTTGAGCCTTGCTTTGAAGAACGCCAACTAATTGCATCACATTTAAGGGTAAATATGTATCCTGATGTAGATTTTTTATCATATGGATCTCTCTGGAAATCAGAGTCTTTATAACCCTTAACTTGTAGCTAATCTCCATATATCAGAAACTTATCCCTGGTGCCTTTAAGCTATTTTAGGATTTGTTTCACGACTGTCCAATGATCATTACCTGAATCAGATTGATATTGGCTGGTCACACTGACGCCGAAACTGATGTCAAGTCTAGTATATAACAAGCATACATTATGCTTCCAATGCAAGAAACATATGACAAGTTAGACATCCTAACTCTCTCTTACTCAGTTTGAGGTGTCATTTTCTTCAAAAGATGTATGTCGTATCGGAAAGGTACATTTGCTGCCTTGCAGTTGGTAAAACTGTACCTTTCTAACATCTTGTCTATTTACGTCGATTGTGACAACCCTATAAGCTTCCTAACTCTATCTCGGTAGAGCCTTATACCTAGTATATAGGAAGCATCACCCATATCTTTCATGGAGAAGTTCTTGCAAAGGTAGGCTTTCACACTTTGCATCATCCATATATCATTTCCTATGATAAGGATGTCATCTACATACAAGACTAGGAAAACTATCATGCTCCCACTAACTTTCTTATAAACACATGGTTCTTCCTCATTTTTATGAATCCAGATAATCTAATTATCTCATCAAAATGATGATTCCAGCTTCGGGATGCCTGTTTAAGTCCATAAATAGACTTTTGGAGCTTACAAACCAAGTTTGAAGTCTCACTGGATACAAAACCCTCTGGTTGTTCCATATAGATATCCTCTTCAAGGAATCCATTTAGGAAAGCAGTTTTCACATTCATCTGCCATATCTCATAGTCGTGATATACAGCAATGGCTAAAAGAATCCTAATGGATTTTAGCATGGCTACTGGTGAAAAATTTTCCTCATAGTCAGTCACATGAGGTTGAGTGTAATCTTTCTCTACCAGTCGGGCCTTAAAGGTTCCCACATTTCCATCGGGCCCTCGCTTCCTTTTGTAAACCCATTTACAACCAATAGGTTTAACTCATTCAGGATGTTCAAATAAGTCCCCGACTTGATTGGCATGCATTGAATCCATTTCAGATTTCAAGGCTTCCTGCCATTTTCCCGAATCGATATCGAATATCGCTTCTGTATACGTAGTCGGATATGTTTCCTCCAAGGAGGAGAACATCAAGGCTTACATCAGATGTTAAAAACAGTCTCTCAGGAGGCCTTGATATTCTATTCGAATTACGTAGAACATGTGTTGTAGATCCTTCATCTAGTTGGATCTCTGGTTACATCTCAGGTTCCTTAATGTTGGGATCAAACTCATCAAGTTTAATATCTCTACCATTCCCACTTTCTCTCAAAAATTGCTTTTCAAGAAAAGTTGTAAAGCGAACAAAAAATACATTTCGTTGCTCGGAATCGTAGAATTGATATCCTATGGAATTATCAGGATATCCAACGAACCTACATTTATACCCTCTGGGTGCTAGTTTATCCCACTGCACAATTATAACGTATGCATGACAACCTCAAATCTTTAAATGCTTAAGACTTGGATTTCTACCGAACCATATCTGATAGGGGGTCGTAGAAACAGCTTTCGATGGAACCCTATTAAGTATGTAGGCAACAGTTTGTAAAGTGTAACCCCAAAGGTAATAAGAAAGATCTCTATAGCTCATCATTGTTCACACCATATCCAATACAGTACGATTTCTACGCTCAAACACTCCATTGTTCGAGGTGTTCCTCGTGGCCAATATTGGGCAAGAATTCCATTCTCCCTTAAATAATTTCTGAATTCTTCATTCATGTATTCACTGTCTCGATCTGATCTAAGGCATTGGATGAATTTACTGGTTTATTTTTCTACTTCGTTTCAGAATATTTTGAACTTGTAAAATGTTTCCGACTTATGTTTCATCAAATAAACATATCCATATCTAGACTTGTTATCTGTGAAAGTCACAAAGTATGTGAAACCATAATGAGCGACATGATTTAATGGACCACACACATCGCTATGTATTAGTTCCAGTAAATCTCCAGCACGGTGTCCAACACCTTGAAATGGGGCCTTGTCATCTTTCCTTGGATACATGACTCACAAATCGGATAAGGATCTAAGGTAAGATTTTCAATCAAACCATACTTTACCAATTTGGACAGACGTCTAACACCTATGTGGCCCAATCTCATATGCCATAATTCAATATTATTTAGTTCAGACTTCCTACTTGTATTTTTCTCTATATTAAAGACATTTCTACATGTTTCCAAAATATAGTGACCATTTGATAAAGAACATTCTCATTTAAATAAATTTTCTTTATCATACAAACATAAAGTTTCATCCTTAATGTTTATTTTATATCTTCTTTATCTAATATTGGCAGCAATATTGTTTGTCTGATAAGATATGGAACATAATAACAGTCATGCAAATCTAATTTACATCTATTTGGGAGCTCTAGAACAACTGTTTCTATGGCCTTGACATCCAATGTCTCGCCATTGCCAACTCTAAGCTGGATCTTCCCTTTATCCAGCCTTCGTTTAACCCTCATTTCCTGCAGGGAATTGCAAATATGAGTAGGAATGCCAGTGTCTAACACTCATCCACTATTTGCATCAAAGGCTAATGAGATGTCAATAATTGGAAAAATTCAAAGTGTACATGAGGGTCCTGCTTTAAGCTCTGGACAGTCCTTCTTCCAGTGTCCAGACTTCTTGCATTGTAGACATTGATCACGAGCTACTTTTGATTTTACGCCTTTGCGCTTCTTGGAGTTTTTCTTTGATATCTTTTTCTTCCCCGTCTTTATTTTCTTTGACTTCCCAGAAGTCTTTGAAGAGTCAGCTCCACTATGGAGATACAATGTGGGGTTGCCTTTCTTCAAATCTTGCTCCGCCGTGCGTAGAATGTTATGAAGTTCATCGTATGTGGCTTGCATCGAATGCATATGGAAATTCAATACAAAGCCAACATAAGAACCAGATAAAGAAGACATAATCAAATTACAACCCAACCGTTCATCAAACACAATGTCTAGTCATTCCAGATATCGAATCTGGTCTATCATGTTCAAAACATTAGTGCTGATAGCTCCTCTCCTTGAGTTCAGCAAGGAACAATTCCTTAGACCTTCGATAAAGTTCAATCTCTTGATTTGCCTCGACCAAGTCCTTGAGTGTTCGCATGATGCTCCAAGCATCTGGTACTTCAATGTACTATCTCAGCAAATCTGGAACAATAGATCCTAAGATGTAGGATTTCACCTTTATGTTATCATCCTTCCACCTATCAAAAGTTTTTTACTCTTATGGAGTGAAGTCAGAATCGATATCAACAGGCAGTGGATTGATCATGACGTAAGTCAACTTTTCATACTCCAAGACAAGGCGTATGTTCATTTCCCATTCGAAATAGTTCTCGGCTCCTTTTAGCGTATAGGAATCCAAAAGTTTCATCAATGGATTAGCGGCAGCCATCTATAAGACAACATTTTTTAGTAGTAGCGGAACAATTTTCATTTCAAAAATGATAACTCTAATTGATTATGGAATTTTAAATATATTAGTGCCATCCCACTACTTTACGTAATTCTGTAATCTCCCTTAACGGAAAAATAGAAATTTGACTATCAAAATTTCATAGCTGGAAGTGGATCCCATGACATTTACTCCAGCCTCACACTAATGACGATGTTGGCCTTTGTAAAGTCATTAGGTAGACCTCCAAGATCAATCACTTCATATGACTCCTAGTTTGGTCCCGAACCATTTCTTATCCTCACACTAATGACGATATTGGATTAAGACGTGTTCTAGGTGTATACTTGTCAATGTGCACTAATGAGCTTCGTATGTACACCATCACACTAATGACGATATTGGGCGACTACGTTAACTCATCACATTACATCTAATGTTTTACCAGAGCGACCTAAGTTCCGAGCACTTATACCCTCACACTAATGACGATATTGGATGTAAGTAGTAAGAACTCATTCATCTCTGTATTGACAAGACGGACCATCCAATAATGCTCTAACATTATTAATACTATTACTTAAAAGTAATCACCTAATCATGAGAGATTTATGACAATCAAGTCATTAACTTTATTAGGTCAAAGTTTTAATTTAAAACATGCAATACATATCCAATATTTCTTATGCATAATTAAATAAAATTACTATGGCATATATTCAAAACATTGTTGTTTGGTTAAGCCTTTGCTACTGATACCATTCTGTTGGGGCAGTTATGGAACCCCTAGGGTGGGATCGGTGTCCCGGGCAGCGGAAATGGGTCTAACTCATGGATATCAAGTATGGGTGTAATTTTAAATTATTTAATAAAATATTATATTTCATTACGAGTGTATAGGAAAAAAACCAGGAGTGAATCGGAGTCCGGAAACTCTCAAAAGAGCAAAAATAAAATTATCGCGCGCACTGTGCGCGCGCCAGCACTGTAGCAATCAGGTCTACACACATTGTTTTTAATTCATTTGTTTCCTTTTTCATTCAGCTCACATTGTTTTTAATTCATTTGACCCTAATTCTTTCCGTTCTTTCCTAAACACTTTAAAAACACCCTGTGGACAACAGAACTGGGCGACGCCGTTCCTAGGCTCGCGGCCTAGTTGGGAAGTACGAAATAACATGGAGTCGCCACCCGGTGTGAACCGGGACAAAGATTTAAGGCCGCACTCACCCCTCGCAAGGGAAGACCTCAAACCGTTGGGTTCGGAACGGTCCCTTACTTATGTCACTTGTAATAAAAGGATTTATGTAATAATTTAACCAGGCTTGAATAACATTTATTTCCAAAAATATCATGCTTCTAAATTCATATGCATACATCAACAAGTTCATCACAACATGCAACATCACATGGCAATCTCATGAACATATTTCAATCCTATGATATGGAAAACTAAGAATAACATAATCATGCTTGAGTACTATCTCATGAACCTATTAACCAAATAACATGCTAACAGCCTAATCATGCTTGAATACAATCCCAAGAACACATAGAATGGATAAATGCAGGAATACAAACAATACGGTTGGCTATATAACACAAGAAAGATCAACCGAGAGGCAATTATGCATGAATGTGATAAGACAGACTCAGTTCAGTGTGTTCACGTTCGTGTAGCGTTCGTAAACGCGTTCGAACGGAAATGAAACAGAATGCTCACGTTCGAGTAGCGTTTGATAACGCGTTCGAACGGAAATGAAACAGAATGCTCGCGTTCGTATGGCGTTTGATAACGCGTTCAAACGGAAATGAAACAGAATGCTGACGTTCGTATGGCGTTCATGAACGCGTTCGAACGGAAATGAGACCTGATGCATGATAAGGCAAAAATGCTTGCGCATTCGAGTTGCGTTCGTAAACGCGTTCGAACGGGAACAGACCTGATGCATGAAATGGGACACAATACATAAACAACAAAATAATGGGGCGCGACGAAGTACTGCCGTAAAGGTGGCCTTTTGGGGCTCTTGATCTCTCAAAGAGAGGACCTTTAGACCAACATACTAAGCCCATGCGCTCGACTGAATCATGCATACAAAGAATTAAAAGCAATGATATTAAACATAGTGTGCCCGATTGAACGTATCTCGCATTCAACCGAACACACATCAATCGGTGCGGCAAAGCGTCGTGGTGAAGGATTTTTAACCCCTCCAATTAGGGAACCTTTCATCGTACTTACTAAGCCCATGCACTCGATCATATCATACGAGAATAAGCAACATACATAATTTAAATGACAAGAAATAAATAAACCAAAGCAACACAACACAAGAGAAGGTGCTGTTTACTCAAGTGATACGTGGAGTTGTGTCCCATGTACAGACCGCACTACCGTCCATTCGGATTCGGCTACGGAATTTACGTCTGGGTTTCCATCCTATATACCACAAGAGACAACACTCTTCCATTCATCCAATACCCACAACACACATCATACACACACAAGATTTAACAAACAAGTAAAATACAATCAAAATAAATCGGATAAAGACGAGTGTGAAAAGTACCCTCAGGTCTAACCTTTTAAATCACCTCTCGGATGTACGGTACACGATCGTCGGAAGGGTGGATGCTCCGCAACTCTCCCGGTTCACTGGTTCACTGTTCTCGTTCGTTGTCTTACTGTTTTGAGTCCGTTTTGCTGCTGTTTCCTTGTGGTTTCACTGCCGTTTCCTCTTTATCTTTTGCTTCCTTTTTCTTGGGTGTGTTCTTCCTGTAATTTTTATGTGTGTTGTGTATGAGCTAGGGACTAGGGACTAGGGTTGAGAAGGTTGGTGAATGGTTCTTTTTATAGGCAAAGGGTTGGGCTTGACAAGGAAAGGGATTTGGCTAATTAAAGAAGGATTTGATTTGGTGTTGGTTTAGGAAGCAAGGGATTGATTTGGTTTGGTTTAGGAATACAAATATTTTAGATTGGTAATTATCTTATTAGATTAGGAAGTCAAATATATGATTGGGTTTAATTGGTTGATTGATTTTAACTTGGTATGATTATATTTTTGATTTAGTATGTGATTTGTTTAATTTAGGCATGATTTTAGTTTAAGTTGGTAATTGTTTTTTTATGTTTGGTATATGTTTTATTTAATTATTTAATTAATTTAATTATTATCTTATTTAGTTAATGTTTTAATTAATATTTATTTATTTAAATTGGGATGTGTTTTATGGGCTTTGGGGGGGCTAATTGGGCTGGATGTGAGGCTAGCAGCAAAACCAGAATTACCGACACCGTTCGAACGCTTCCTCGAACGCGGCACGAACGCCCGCAATCCGTTTGACGTTCGAACGTAAACACGAACGCAGCACTAACGAAAACAGTGAACCTTGTTTATTCTGAATTTCCCCTTCCGATGTCTGTTTCCCGTGACCTCCGTGACTTAAAAGGTAGTGTCTCCAAAATGAGACTCATCATAGGGACTTATGTGTAAAAATGCAGTGCCTACAGTCGCCCCCACTTTGTTGGGACTTGTGTAATGTGCAACAGTGACAATCCTATCAAAGTTATGCAATGCATTTTCACTTACCTAGCTCGCCAGCTGCCACTTGACTTACCCTGTGTTGAGTTGAGTTGATTTGGATGGTGAGGTGCTGCGACCCCTGGTTCATTCCCGAATCGTGCTTCCATTCTTGGAGTGCCATTCTCGGCCTGTTCCTTCCTGAACTGTATTGAGATGAGGCTTTATTCCTCTCGAGCTTTATTTCCGAACTGTTGAGATGAGGCTTTATTCCTCCGAGCTTTATTCCCGAACTGCTGACTGTGTAGAGATAAGGCTTTATTCCCCTGTACTTTGTTCCCGAACTGTTGCGATGAGGCTTTATTCCTCCCGAGCTTTATTCTCGAACTGTTGAGATGAAGCTTTATTCCTCCCGAGCTTTATTCCCGAACTGTTGAGATGAGGCTTTATTCCTCCCGAGCTTTATTCCCGAACTGTTGAGATGAGGCTCTATTCCTCCCGAGCTTTATTCCCGAACTGTTACTGATATGAGGCTTTCTTCCCCTTGAGCTTTGTTCTCAAACTATACTGATATGAGGCTTTCTTCCCCTTGAGCTTTGTTCTCAAATTATACTGACGTGAGGCTTTCTCCCCCTGGGCTTTGTTCCCGAACTGTGTTGTGATAGGGCTTTATTCCCCTGGGCTTTGTTCCCGAACTGTGTTGTGATAGGGCTTTATTCCCCTGGGCTTTGTTCCCGAACTGTATTGAGATGAGGCTTTATTCCTTTGGGCTTTGTTCCCGAACTGTTGCGATGAGGCTTTATTCCTCCCGAGCTTTATTCTCGAACTGTTGAGATGATGCTTTATTCCTCCCGAGCTTTATTCCCGAACTGTTGCGATGAGGCTTTATTCCTCCCGAGCTTTATTCTCGAACTGTTGAGATGAGGCTTTATTCCTCCCGAGCTTTATTCCCGAACTGTTGAGATGAGCTTTATTCCTCCCGAACTTTATTCCCGAACTGTACTGACATGAGGCTTTCTTCCCCTTGAGCTTTATTCTCTGATTTGAGCTGACTGTGGCTTTGTTCTTGAACTGTATTGAATGCAGGCTTTCTTCCTGAACTGAACTGAATGTAGGCTTTCTTCCTGAACTGTATTGAATGTGGGCTTTATTCCCGAACTGAACTGAATGCAGGCTTTCTTCCTGAACTGAACTGGAGGCAGGTTTTCTTCCTGAACTGCACTGAATGTGGGCTTTATTCCCGAATTGTACTGAACGTGGGCTTTATTCCCAAGCTGAAATGAATGCAGGCTTTGTTCCTGGACTGTACCGAATGTGGGCTTTATTCCCGAGCTGAACCGAATATAGGCTTTCTTCCTGAACTGTGCTTATTGTGGGCTTTATTCCCTAATCTGAACCGACTGTGTGGCTTTGTTCCTGTATTGAATGCAGGCTTTCTTCCTGAACTGAACTGAATGTAGGCTTTCTTCCTGAACTGTATTGAGTGTGGGCTTTATTCCCGAACTGTACTGACATGAGGCTTTCTTCCCCTTGAGCTTTATTCTCGAACGTACTGACATGAGGCTTTCTTCCCCTTGAGCTTTATTCTCGAACTATACTGATATGAGGCTTTCTTCCCCTTGAGCTTTGTTCTCAAACTATACTGATATGAGGCTTTCTTCCTCTTGAGCTTTGTTCTCAAACTATACTAACATGAGGTTTTCTTCCTCCCGAGCTTTATTCTCGAACTGTTGAGATGAGGCTTTATTCCTCCCGAGCTTTATTCCCGAACTGTATTGAATGCAGGCTTTCTTCCTGAACTGCACTGAGTGTGGGCTTTATTCCCGAATTGAACTGACATGAGGCTTTCTTCCCCTTGAGCTTTGTTCTCAAACTATACTGATATGAGGCTTTCTTCCCCTTGAGCTTTGTTCTCAAATTATACTGACGTGAGGCTTTCTCTCCCCCTGGGCTTTGTTCCTGAACTGTGTTATGATAGGGCTTTATTCCCCTGAACTGATATG